>JWZX01002525.1:0-32739 GCA_001275005.1 Chrysochromulina tobinii | reverse complement strand
GTGGGCGGCGGTGGCGACGGCAGGGGTGTGGGCGGCGGTGGCGACGGCAGGGGTGTGGGCGGCGGTGGCGACGGCAGGGGTGCGGGCGGCGGCGGCGACGGTGTCGACGGGGATGAGTGAACCGAACCAGGCAAGATGTTGAGCAGGATTGCAAATGCTAACCAGGTGGCTGCCGGAGACGAGCCCCGCGCGGGCCGCATGGTTTGGAAAAGCATGGTTTGCATCCGGCCCCCTACCATGGTAGAAGAAAAGCAAAGAAAAAAGACGAGCGAGCGCCATGGTGAGCGGCGTGCGCACAGTTGCAAAATGGTTTACGCGGGGGAAGAGATGCACCGGCCTGGCACAGATGCTAGTCCGGCACCTTCTCTTCCCCCAAGCTTTGCCGATTAACGGCCTGTGTCAATGCGGGTAGTGTTACCACGGGCACTCCACGGGCTGTGTCGGCCACACCTCAATCAGTCAGTCAGTCAGTTTCGTCGCGGTCCCCCCGCGCTCACCACACCACCGTCTCACAGGACGGCTCCGCTCCCCTCGGTCAACACAAGTACCGAGTACTCGCTCGCTCCAGCACACAGTGTGATCTCTGGTGCTCTCTGCCCTCACCGCTCGGTCCATGGTCGGATATTACTGAGATAGTGGCTCCTGTGCTTGGGGGTCCGGAGAGTGTGCGCGCGTTGTGTTGAACAGCAGCTGCAGCGCATTTTTGATGTTGAACCGAAATCATCCCCTGTCAATGCGCAATAACAAAAACCTACATTTGCGCGCATCTCGTACCTCCAGTGTAACACCTCCCGTGCTTCATCTCCAAGACGCATGCACGAGGATCTGCGAGGGGCATCTCACCGCGCGCGCATCTCTAAAGGGTCACGGCAGCCCGCGAGCCAGCTCCGTGAGCGCCTCTGCTACCTTGGCGGGTGTCGACCCGATCTGCATCGCCAGCCGGCGCTGCTCGTCGGCCCCGAGCTCGAGGAAGCGACCGATGAGACCACCATCGAGCATATTCTTGAGCTCGCGCGCCGAGGTGGCGCTCGTGCCGAGGGCGCGCCAGGCGCGCGGGTGGAGCGCGCCGTCGTGGCGCAGCCCGCCCACCATCTTGGTCGCCAGGAAGCCTAGCCGACGGAAGGCCGTTTCGCCCAGAGGGACGACGAAGCCTATCGAACCATCTGCTGCCGCCCACAGAACCGCTTGCCGTCGCGCGCCGCCGGCACCGGTACCGCCGGCACCGGCGCCGCCGACAGCGACGCGCTGGAGGCGCGTGATCGGCGCCCCGACATGGAAGCTCGCACGCGGGAGCAGGATGGTCCCGCGGCGGCTCTCTTCAGCTTGGCGTGAGTAATTGAGCAGCCGGAGGGTCGGCCGGCTGCCTGCGGGTCCCGCCTCGGCCAGTACCAGGTGCAGCGTGCCCTCGTGCAGCAAGAAGTCGCACGCGAAGGCGGAGGTGGTGCGCAGGTGGCGCGAGACAAGGACAAGGGATTGTTTGTCTTCCTTCCAGGTGAGCAGCTGCGCGCCCTGATGCACATCGCCCGCAAAGACGTAGTTGCGCAGCGTCGCGAGAGCGGAGACGCCGAAGCCCGCGATGTAGAAGGCGAAGGTGACGAGCGCGTCCTCGCGGTAAATAAATGTCACCAGCTTGGCTCCGACACCCACCTGAAGCAAGAGGCGGGGGAGGGGACGGGAGGGGATGGGGGGAGGGAGGGGGCAGGGGAGCACGGCAACTGTTGGAGGGTCCGGAGTGGCTCATTAACGGAGCTCATTAACGGAGCTCATTAACGTATCTCATTAACGGTCCGGAGTGGCTCAGCCGCACCTGGAGCTTCCCTTGCATCTGCGCAACCGAAAGGATGGGGCCCCGCTCCTCATGATCGACTGCCACGCGGAAGCGACGGACCATGCGCATGCTGCCCTCGTCAGCGTCGCCTTCGCCTTCGCCTTCGCCAGCCTCGCCGCCGCCTTTCCCAGCTCCGCCCTCCAGCACGCTGTCGATGTCGAGGAGGAGGAGCCTGCCGGTGCAGTTGCTGTCCTCTCCAAGCACGACGGCCGTGCCGACCACGAGCAACGGCGTGGGCTTGCGGATTCGCTCAGCAGACATGGGCAGGTTGCGCAAGTGCGCCGGGAGTGTGGCGGGGTTGGGCGCGTTCGGGTTGGGCATCTCGCGCTGGAGCGTCATCAGCTGCAAGGCGGTCACCCACTCCTGCTCGCCCAGGGGGTACGTATCGAGCGTCGCCCACGTCGTCTCGTCGAGCAGTCTCAGCTCATAACGCTCCTGATAGCGCGGCGCGCCCTCGAGCGCCGCCACCGCCACGTTGTCCGCTTTGGCGTTCGGCGCGTTTGGGTTCTTGGGCTGCGGCGCCGTATCGGGCAGTAGCTCGGCCACCGAGATGGCGACTACGATGGCCTTAGCGAGCGGCAGGTGGCACACGTAGTGGCCGGTGGCCCGCAGCCCCATCTTCGTCATCGGCCAGGCGACGTCGTACCGTGTCGCACTCGCCGCGCGAGGCGGCGCACGTACCGAGCTGATGTGCAGCCGGCCTCCCCGCCCCATGAGCACGACTCCGTGCGGGCAGTTGATGTTATGCAGCGGCGCCGCGCACACGATCGCGTCCTCGAGGCCCGTGCCGCCTGCCGGCGGCAGCAGCTCATGTGTCCAGACAGTGTCGCGCTGCATGCACAGGACGGCTGCGGTCTCGCCAAGGACGAGAACGGCTCCGTCGAGAGGCCCATCGACGCCGCCAAAGTGATCGAGCGGCACGAGGCGCGAGGGGCGCGGACCCAGAGGCGCAAGGCGTGAGGCGGCCTCGAAGGCGGTCAACGCACGCCCGCCGGCCGCCTCGGCGGCCTCTTCTTCCGCAAGCCCGTCCGTGACGCGCGGCAACAATCGGCGCACGCCGTGAGGTACGCGTACGAAACTGACGAAACTCCCGCGCGAGGACCCGGCGCTGCCGCCGACATCGAGGGCAGCATGCTTGACTGCGCGGAACAGGAGCAGCTCGTGCGGCTCGAAGTAGAGGGCGAGCAACGGTGGTGAGTCGCGCCGGCGTACGGGAAAGAACCTCACCTCGACGGCCACGACCGCCGCCACCGCCGCGGCCGCCGAGCGCGTTCCCGCACCGTCGGCGGCGTCGGCGTTGTCTGCGCTGCCCCCCGACGGATGCACAGCGAGGGCGCGAGGGGTGCTGGCGCCCGCTCCACCGGCAGAGGAGACAGCCCGACCGCCACGAGGACGCTGGTCGTGCACCACCGACGCGCCGAGGAGCATCGCTGATGGCGAGCTGAAGAGCAGATTCCACTGGGGCAGAGCCCAAACAGAGACACAGCCGGCCGCGTCGCAAGTCACACACAGCAGCTGCGAGGGCGAGGGCGGTGCAGTCGTCGACGGGTGGGCGGCACCGCTCGCGGCGTTCCGGGATGGCGGCTTGCATGCATCGTGCGCGCGCGCCTCGGCGGCAGTGGGCGCATACAGCGCCGCCTCCTCTGCCGCCACCCGCACCGCTGCCTCTCTCGCTGCCTCGGCTTCCCTCGCTGTGAGGCGAGGTAGGGGCGTCTCCCGAAGCCGAGAGTCCGGTCCGACCGCCGCAGCCCCGGGAGCCGTCCCCGCCGTCAACAACAGCTGCTGGTCGGCACTCACGGTGCCCGCGAGGCCGGTGCCGGCATGCGCTAGGGTTGCGGTCAGCTTGGCGGTCAATTCGCCTCCAAGGAGCACCCCCCCGTGAGTCGCCGCAGCCATCGCAACCATCGCGGCGGCATCTGCAGCGCTCTTCTTGGCCGCGGCGGCGGCGGCGGTCAGCGGCGGTGCGAGAGTGAGGGAGCGCCGACTGCCCGAGCCAGGCGCAGGAGATAGAGCCTCAGCTTCGATGCTGTCGCGGCACGCCGCCCCTCCAGATGCCGCACGCACCACCACCATTGGCGCTGCTGCCCGCGCCGCCTCCCCAGCCTCCGCGGCCTCCCCTCCAAAGGTGGCCGAGGCGTCGTCATACAGGCTCGCGGCCACAAACGGCGGCAGCTGCGGCTGTGACAGCACTGCGGGCGGCTTGAGCGAGTCGCCATCGGCAGAGAGCTGGAGCAGCCATGGAGAGCCATTGTCGAGGAGCACCAGAACCCAATCAACCGCAGCGCTCGCTCGCGTGATCGCACGGCCCGAGGGCGCCGCCAGCTCACTCACGAAAGCATGGCCACGGAGCAGCCTCACTCCCGCCGCATGCACCTGCACGGCGCGCCTGCCTCCGCGGAGGGGCGCGAGGAGTATAGTCGGTCCTTGGAGAAAGAGGCCGGTGCTCTGTGTGATCTCGCTGATCTCGTCACCTGTAGAGAGAACGCGCGTACCGAAGACGCCGCTCAGAAGAAGCAGCTGATGGAACTCCTCTCCTCCTCCGCCACCGCCGCCGCTGGCTGTTCCCTGTGCGGCCGCATCGCAGCTGGGTGCTGCTGGCTCCTCGGAGTGTGAAGCGGTGGCCGGGAGTGTGAAGAGGACGTCGCACGGCGGCAAGTCGAAGGCGGCGACGGAAGTGACGTGGATGCCGCGGCCAAGCATAGTGAGGGCCCCACTCCGCCCACGGCCGCCGCATAGGAGCACCTCCCAGCCGGCCGCCTCCGAACCGGCCGCCGCTGGTGCGCCTCGCGCCGCTACGGCCTTGTTAAAGGGCGCCACGTCAGCCAGGGGGGCGGTAGAGGGGAAGGAGTCGCGAATCATAGCACGCACACTGCCGCGCGGCGGGCGGCCGCTGCCACCCGCCGCTCCTCCCGCCGCTCCCGCCGCCGCCTCGCCAACGGCGCCGTAGAGGAAGGCATCTTCGGCACGCTCGAGCGCCTCCGATTCTTCCTCAGTGAGCTCCTCCGAGGTCGCCATCTCGATCTCGGCCGCCATCTCGACGAGCTCAAGCCCCTCAAAGTCGATCCCGCCGCCGCTGCTCAGCCGCGGCCGTTTGGCTGGGGGCACGGGCGGCGCTGCCACTGTCCCGGGCTCGAGCTTCACCTTCGGCTCGGGCGCCTCTGCCAGCGCGCCGTCTGCTTCCATAGCCGCCGTCGCCGTCGTCTCCACCTCTGACGCGCGAGCGCCCACCTCCGCCTTCGCCCCCTCTCCGTCCTCTGCCGGCGTCCGCGGCACTCGGAAGGCCTCGCCGGCCGTGCCGCTCGTTTGGAGGAGCGATTGACGACGGGGATCGTGGTGGCGGCGGCGGAGCGGAGACGGCAAGAGCAGACGCTGCAGAAGCCGCTGCTGCGTTCCTGGTGGCACTTCGGCTGCCGAAGGACCGCGCCCATGACGGCGCGGTGCCGGGTCACAGAAGGCCTCGGCGAGCTGGAGGAGCAAGGAATCCGCCACGCGCGAGCCAAGGAAGAGGTAGCGCCGAGCGAGCACGCAGCTGCAGCAGGCGGGCACCGAGGTCGCGAGCTTCTCGAGATCCATCCCATTCACACCGCGCCCGTCCGCATGCAAGCGCACGAGATACAAATCTCCCGACGCGAGGGAGAGGGCGACGCGAAGCGGCTGGCGGCTAAAGAGCGAAGCCGTCGCCCCTTGCAATCGAAGGCGCATGGTGGGGGGGCACGCAGCGAGCTGTGGCACGCATGTGCAGCTCGCGTCGCGGTTGAGGGCCAGACCGTACACATGCGCGTGACCGAGCCAAAGCAGGACGTGGTCGGAGAGCGCGAGAAGACCGCCCACGGGTGCGGGCAGCGGCAGCACAGAGGTCGTGTCGTGCGGCAGCCCGCGAACTTCCCACAGCGGGGCGAAGCTCGTGCCGCCAGTGCAAAGCTGTAGGCACGCGAGCGTCACCGTGTCGTTCTTGAACGCGAGCCGACCCGACCATGTCTGCTCGGGCTCACACAGCACGCCCAGCACGGGCTCGGCATACCCCTCCACAAAGGCCACGTCACGCACGTGCACCAGCCCGAGTGCCCCGAGGTCGATGCGCTTGCACGCGCCCGCGCCCGCGGTCGAGGTTCCCGCCGCGCTCGACACACCGGCCGCGCTCGAGGCGGTGGCGGTGGCTGCGGCGGCGGCGGCGGCGCTTACCGCGTCGGCACAGACGGAGAGGGGCGCACCAGCAATGGCGGTGAGGGCCTCGAGCGGAGGCGACAAGAGCGAGGCTGGCCCCAGCAGTCCGCCAGCAGAAGGCGCACCTCCCGTTCCGCGCACCTCGAGCACTGGGAGCAACACGAGGTGTGTGCCGTACGAGAGGAGGGCGGCGCACGAGCCGCACGCATTGGCTCGGAGCATTGGAGGGGCGTGCAGCTGGCCACAGGCCGTTGCGTCGTCGAGCTTCTCGAATGCGTGCGCAGCCACTGTGGTGAACGATCGCGACACCGAATCGAGCTCGAGCACCGACACCTTGGCGTCTGCAAACGCGAGTAACACACGGTCGCGCGGCGCGTTGATCGGGCGGACGATGCGAAGCGATTCGATGATGCCGTTGAGCGAGCTGCGCGCGACCAGCTCGAGCTTCGCGGCCCCGACACCATCAAGCACAGCACGCCGCATCGCAGTGGCTCCGCGCGCGGAGGGCGCCGGCTCCTCACGGAGCGTGTATGCCTCGAGCACAGAGCCGCGCGCAAGCACAAGGTGCGCGGCTTCGCCCGGGCCGCACAAGGCGCCCACGTCGCAGTGCGAAACGATCGTCGACGAGGTGCAGGGCACGTGGATGACGCCCGACATCTCTAAGAATTGAGCGCCGTATTGGACACTCGCTCGCCGTACGTGCGCGCACGCGAGCGCGCATAACGCGCTTTCCAGCTACCCTTAATGCCTGATTACGGGGCAATCTCGACGTGGCCTTCTGATTACCCGTCGTCCATGAAAGCCGCAGAATTCATCAGCTCGAGCCCGGGCCATCGCGACGCGCTGATCCGCCTGGTGCAGTACATTTGCAAGTTCCTTGGCAACGTGAGTGCGCTTCCGCAAACCAAGCAGATCGAATTGCGCAAACTCGCGACCTACATCGACACTGCGCGCATGATCTCCCGATCGTTTGACGGTGTGGACGCTTGGAGCTCGCTGAACAGCAGTGGGCCTCGCGATGCGGAGCACACGCTTACGCTTGGTCGCGATGGCTTTTGGCTAGGCTTATGTTACGCAGAGGTGCAGTACTGGATCGGCTATGTGTCGCAGAACCCGGTGTACACGGCGCGGTGCCGCTTTTACAGTCGTCTTGTCTCGGCGCTCACGCTGGCGTATAATGCGTGCGACGCCGCACTCACGTGCTTGAGGCTCAGGCGGCTGGGCTCTCGCGAGCAGTCCGACCCTGGTGGCGATGAGGCTGCTGAAAACGAGATTCTGAAGCTGCGGCGCCATCTGGCCAAGATGGCTTTGGACTCGTTGATGTTTTTGCATTGGGCCGTAGATGGCCTCGCCTTTTCGCTCTACGAGTGGCAAGTGGGCGCGATCGGTCTGACTTCGTCCATCCTGGGCTTGCGCATGAAGTTGCAAGCCTATCAGGCGAAGACCATAAAGAGCGCATGACGCTAACAAGAAACAGAGGGAGAGGATCGATTCTACTGATTCGTTTCGACTGTCGTGTGTGCACCGTGTATCTCGAGGGTGTGGGCGCCCTTCTGGTCACGAACTTGTAATGCGCCTGGTAGGCTTCGCGTGTAGCGGTGTTTCTTGACTACCCTTCAAGAAATACCTCTAAGACGCGTGTTTAGCGTTCTGGCATCTGGGTCTCGCTTCTTTCGCCGCTTGGGCTTGCGGAGGAAGCCGCCGGGCTTGCGTCGTTCGCTCGGGATGGGCTCCACCACGAAGCGAGTCCGTGGCGTGCGTCGCCACGCGGCCGTGCGCGGCTTCGTGTCGCCGTGCCCTCGCACTGAGGTGCCATCGCCTCCGATATCTGCGCCGCGAAAGTTCAGCAGCGCGCCTGTGCCCAGGTTGCGCAGCGCCAGACCTTCTTGCCTCCACAGCTCGAGGGCAGTCACGACGAGCAGGCCACTGGCAGCGCTCGCGTTTGCGGCCACGTTGAACGCCCCACCGCCCAGCTCAGCCGCGCCGCTCGTGACGGCGCTCGTGACGGCACCGGCTGCGCGGATGACCCAGGCTTCCTCATCATCTGGCGGCAACATTTGAACGAGTCGGCCGTTGTCCATTGCCCGAAGTGCGAACCAACCGCCACCGATGCCGTCGTCAGTGCCGTTCCTCTTTGGATCGCCAGTTTCGTCAGTGCCATTCCTCTTTGGATCGCCAGGCGCGCTGCCAACCTTGCGGTCCGTCGCGCTCGCACTTGCGTTCGGCGAGGCTGCGGCAGCTGCCGCCGCACGCGCTGTCCCAAGCGCTGTCCCGTTGGCCCGAGGCGCTGTCCCAAGCGCTGTCCCGCTGGCCCGAGGCGCTGTCCCAAGCGCTGTCCCGTTGGCCCGAGGCGCTGTTGCTGAGGGATGTGAACCACTATCATCCCTCGGGGCGCCGCTGGCTGGCATCAGAAGAGGCTGTTGGAGCCAAAGCTGCTCGAAGCGTGCCTTACGCCGCAAACGGCTCGCACTCACGACGCACAGCCAGTCTCGCTCGCACAAGGCCAGGTGCTGCCGCATGCGGCCGTCCATGCCGCCGCTGCGGGCGCTGCGGGCGCTGCTGCCGCGGACGCGTGCCTTCTCGACGGCCGTCACGTTCGCCACGTGGCCGTCCGTTTCGTCCGCCAACTCGCCTGAGGCGCCGTCCTCTTCGTCGTCGCCGCGGTAGAGGATGACGACCTCGCTGCCGTTCGCCTTCACGATGCCCGTGGCGTCTGGCTGGGCCAGCAGCTCTGCCTCGGACCTCTGAGCCTCAGCCTCCGTCTCCGTCGCCTCCAATGCTGCGGTCTCGTCCTCCTCCACCACCTCCACCTCCTCCTCCGTCGCCGCCTCTGCGTCCGAGAGCGCCTCCGCCTTCGCTGCTTCCTCGCCCGTGAGACTACCACGCTGCCATCCGGTCTCGTCCTCCGTCTCGTCGCCGTCGCCGACGAAGTCATCACTACCATCAGTGCTGTAAGGGTCGTCCGTCGATGTAAAGCGGTTCCCGCCCCACTCTTCTTGATCCTGTCGCTGCTGCTGAAACTCTTGCCGCCGTGCCTGCTGCGTGCTTTTTGTGACGACCACGCTCGCCGATTTCGACAACATCACGCCCTCCTCTAGCTCATCCTCGCCTCCGTGCTCAACGCCCTCCTCATCGAGCTCCTGCGATGGGAACGCCCAGCCCTCGACGGGCGTGGGTCGCCACGATCGGCTGCGGCCATTGTCGGGGAGTAGCCACGGGGCCGCTAAGAAGGAACGCGCGAGCTGACGCAGCATGAAGCTCTCGGAGACAGTCTCAAACTGCGCGTTCAGTTGGAACGAGAACTCTTCCTGAAGTGGCCTCCACCCGCTGGCGACATCGCCAAGCATGCCGCTTGCTGGCTGCAGCCATGCTGCACTCCACGCCATCGTGACGAGCGCTGAGAGCACAAGCGTCGCCGCCAGGCAGGGCGGCCGAACACGCGGACGCGGGCACATCCGCGTAGCCGTCGCCATAATTCGCGCCCGGCACGGCGCTTGGCGACGCGCGCTCCCCCGCGCTCTCCACACCGTCTCAAAGGACGGCACCGCTGCCCCTGGTCTATACAAAAGAGTACTATTTGGGCGGCGGTGGCCCCTGCACTTGCATGGTACTAAAAACGAGCACGAGCAGGACGGGTCAGTCAGCACCGAATGCGACTACCCTTCAGAAGCCTGAGCATATCGTCCGGCCCGCGCTTGCGCAACTCATCCACGAACGCCGCCACCCCGCGCCACACGGCGCCAGTATACTCGCCCGTCTCCATGTCCTCGAGCAGCCGCATCGTCATGCGTGCGGCCTTCGTACCGCTGTCCAAGCAGCGGCACCTGACAAGGTCCGAGGCTAGCACTGCGTGGTCGATGGGCACCAGCCCAAACGACCACGCCTCGTCGTCATCGTCCGGGATGAGCCCATCGGAGATATAGAGGACGAGGAGCGAGCCGGCGCGCGCCTCAAGCACGAGCGCGGGGTACGTGTACGGGTACGCGTGCTCATTGACGCGGGCACCCTTCATGTCATAGTAATAGGCTTCGACGATCGTGCTGCCTGCCTCGATGTTGGCCTCGGTGAGCGTGAGCGACGGGAGGGCTCCACGCTCTCTCGCAAGTCTCATCGCGCAGAGGCGCGCAAACGAGCGGCGGCAGAAGCGCAGAGTACAGCCCACGCGCGCCGTCTCTGCCCTCATGCCCGGCACGGCGCGCTCATCGCGGCCGACAATGACATCGTGGAACATCTTCCAGCGCGACTTGCCCCAGATGGCGTACAAGCTGCCCGCGGGGATGGCAATGCCCTCTGTGCGCTCGCGCGGCAAGACGGTGCTTCGGATGAGGGATTGTGGAGGCAGCACGAGCTGCACATCGACCTCCCCAAAGATACCGATCGTCACGATGACCTCGAGATACCCGGGGGAGTCCCAGTGAGCGCCGAGCCTGCGCCCGTTGCTCATCGATGGGGGGGCGAGGCCGGAAGGGTGCATCGCATGGTTGATGTGACACACAGGCATCCGCGTGAACTGTGCAAAGGCGAGCTCGAACTCGGCGAGCAGCGGTTCGTGCGTTGTGGGGTCGACTAGGACCTGCTTCATCTGGGCCACCACCCGAAGGACGCACTGTGGCACAGGCTCCCAATTCGCAGGGTTCTCGAAGCCCTCCATGCTCCTCCCGCCCTCGGGTAGGCTTGGTCCAAACCAGCGCTGCAGATGCCAAGCCATCGCATCCGCGTACTCGTGCGACTTGTCGAGGAAGTACTGGAGCGTGTTGCCCGAGCTCCCGTAGGTGATCCAGGAATGAAAAGGCCTTTGCTCGCGTCGTACCAGCCACTCCTGTATGTGTGCAACGTCAAAGCCCTGCGCAGTGGCCCAACCATCGTGAGCGTCAAAGTCCAAGTATGGGCCTCCATGGAGATCCGCGCGTAAGATCAGCGACAGCTCTCCATGCTCCTCGGAAGAGGCGGCGGCAGGCTCCGCCAAGTGCGGGGGCATAGGCTCTGGCATGCAGCCAAGTCGCTGCCGCTCTGACGGCGTCAGCTCGCCAATTATGCCCTCCAACCAGCGCAGGGCGGCATCAGGCCGTTTCGCACGCAGCTTTGCGAAGTACTTTGCGAGCTTTGCCTCGTAGTCGTCCTTTTCATCGTGCTCCGCACGTAGCGACCCTGGCTGAGCTGATGGTGGTGGCAGAGGCGCAGCGGCGGCTCGAGGTGAACTCCCGCGCAGAGGCGCCGCGGCGGCTCGAGGCGGCGGCGCCGCCGTTCTTGCTCCGTCTCCTTCGTTCGATGCCCAACGGGCCAAGAGTTCAGGCTGACGATGTTGCCATTGTTGGAAACCCTTCTTCTGCTGCTCGAACTCATCCGGGTTCAACATTAAATTCGTTGCGTCCTCGAGCGTGGCCGTGATGAGCACCGCTTCACGTACTTTGGACTCTTCCCAAGCTCCTCCCCATTCCCTGCCCATCTTGAGCAGTTCTTGGACGTGCTGCCGCTGCTCTTCGGTGAGCTCCTGCAAGTCGAGTAACACACCGCTGGCTCTTCGCTTCGGCATCACGGGGGGAGATTTGGAGATCGCATGAGTCCTCTGACCGGGCCGCCGCGCACATATGTGAATGTGTGAATGTGTGTCTGTGTGACTCTAACACACACGGGTGCCGTAGCACCGGTTGTCGCGTCTGTCGTGTTAACGTTCACACGGGTAAGACCGGTAGCGTTTCGTAATTCAGTCTTTTTTGGATTTCATTCGGATCTTTTGTGAATGCGGGAACCGCGATAGCTCTCTCGCGCGCGCGCGCGCGCCGACGTGACAGCCGACTCCTGTATCCACACTCGCCGCCTTGTCACGTGAGCCTCTTACAAAGGATGCGGTCATCTTGAGGGTTGAGAATACTCGCCCATCGGTGATCACGTCCGATGTGAATCGTGCTGTGTGATCGATTCACGTCGCAGGAGCGTCTCCGCCGATCGAGAGCCCACTCTCGGCGGAGACGTGCTGGATTTTTGTTTTGTGGTTCTATAGCTGCGCTTTTTGATGCGTTGTGCTGGATTTTTTTGTTTTGTGGTTCTATAGCTGCGCTTTTTGTTGCGTTAGAGTTTTGACGCACTGCTCTCGGTTGCCCTAACGAGAGCAGTGGCGTGCGTCACGCGTCACTAGCAGCGATTTCACACGGAGGCCTGCACGGCCCCATGCTGCCTGTGCCTCGGCGTCGTTGTCAGCCCACAGGGGGCAGTGCCACGAGCGCCTGAGAGCCGTGCACCCCTCGCGCCACTTCGACGCTCTGGGCGAGCATTCCCGCGTGCTCCAAGCGCAACACCAGCATCAAGCACCATGGCGTCCGCCGAAGACGATGGCTGCTGCAGCGGCTCGGGCGGCGCTGAAGAGCTGGCCGGCTGCTGAGGTGCCTCAACGCAGAGGAGCTGGCCGGCTGCTGAGGTGCCTCAACGCAACGTCTTCCTTTTTTTGTTTGGGCTTTCGCGAAACGAAACACAAACTGAAGACCTGCAGAGTTTGTCTGTGTGAACGCTAACACATCGGACGCGACAACCGCAGCGCGCGTCGGTTGCGGATCAATGGGTGAGTGAAGGCGAGAACCCGCTGTGAAAAGTTTACTATGATTAAAGATGTACCGGGTATCTCCACCTCTTCGCCGTACCGTGGGAGCGCCTCTCTCTCTCAGAGCACCAGGCGCACGAGCTGGGACGTGAAAACGTCGCCGACGCAGGTCGGCTCGTGGAACGCCACCGGCTGCGTCAGGCGGACCGCGGTCGCCACAGTCAGCGCCCAATGAGTCATGCTGGGCTCTACGACCCCCCCGCCGTGCGCGACCGCTCGGACGAGCACATGGCCCCGCCCCGCGCCCCGGATGGTCAGGCCCCAGCTAGAGCCGCCAGGGTGTCCGTACTTTTGGAGGTACAGATGCCCGAGGCGCATGCCGAGGTACAGCGGTCGATTCGCATGGTCGACGTGCTTCGGACCGGCCGCGGCGTCCTCATCATCGACGCCGTTGCCGTAGCACTCGACGCGCAGGATCTGCGCGCGATCTGGCGCGCCCTTCCCCGGATGCATCTCAAGGGAGCAGCATGCGGCGACGCACGCAGACATGTTGAGCGTGACGACGCGCTCGATCGCCTCCGGGCTCATCTCGAGGCGGCCTGCATGCGCGCGGGTGGCGACGGCGAAGGGCGCGCAGGCGGCTACGATGTCGGTGCCGACCTCGATCCTCACGTGGCTGCCCGGGGAGTCGACAAACTGGGGCGGCAGCGGCTCGGACGAGGGCCACGAGATGTACTGCGCGTACATCGAGTCCGCTCCGGTGAGCGTCCACGAGTTCGGGTCGTACGGCATCAGGCTGCCCAGCGACCGCAACCGATCGCCTGGCGACCGCTCGGCGCAGGCCCGCTGCCGCGGATCTTTGGAAGGCCCATCCGAGTACGCGCTGTGCCGCATGCACTTAAGGATGACGAGCGGGCGCTGAGCGAAGCACGGCCCTGCCTCGCTCGTCGGCGTCGCCGCCAGCGTGGCCACCGCGGGCACCGTCGACCCGGTCGAAGCGCGTCCCTCGAAGCACGCGCGCAGCGACTCAGCGCCCGCCCTCGCCACCTCATCCAGCGTGGCAGCGTCCACCCCGCGAGCAGCGTCCGCCGCCGATAGGGTGGCCTCCACGGTAATCACGCGATGGAGATCCACCTCGAGGCGCGCAACCTCGGCCGCGAGATTTTTGCCCAGAGGCAGGCGGGGGCGAAGGCGGCCAAGGATGCCGAGGGCCTCAGTGGCTCCGGCGCTCGTCATGGGCTCCGGGGATGACGTCTCAGCCAGCTCGGGGGCTGCCTCCTCGAACACGGGCCCTCCATCGTCCAGCTCCGACTCGTCGTCCTCCGAGGGGCTCACCTCGAGCTCGGCTGCGACCGTGGGCACGCTCGACTCCGCATCGCCATCGGGTGGCTCGTCGGTGGAATCGAGGCCGCGGCGAGCGAAGCGAAGCGCGCGCTCCAGGGCCGACGAGATCCCGCGCGCAGTCAGCTGGCCAACAAAGCCGTCCAAGAGGCGCAGGAGAGGCAGCGGCCCCTTTGCCGCCGCTTGGCAGACGAGGGGCTGCTGCTGCTCCCGCCAACGCGCGAGACGAGCGCGCCGCGCCACCGCCTCCGCCGAGTGGTCGTATGTGCGCATGTGCGTTGCGAGGTGGCACTGCTGCGAGAAGCACATACCGCAGCCATCCCAGGAGCAAGGGAACGGACGGTCGCCCGTGTGCGTGCGCATGTGATCGATGAGGCTGCACTGCTGCGAGAAGCGCTTGTCGCAGCCATCCCAGGTGCAAGGGAACGGACGGTCGCCCGTGTGCGTGCGCATGTGCGTTGCGAGGTTCCACTTCATCGAGAAGCGCTTGTCGCAGCCAACCCAGGTGCAAGGGAACGGCTGTTCGCCCGTGTGCTTGCGCATGTGCACTTTGAGGCCGCCCTTGTCTCTGAAGCGCATGTCGCAGCCGGGCCAGGTGCAGGCACACGGCTTGGGAGGTGCTGCGCGCGACGCGGCGTTTGGCGCGGCGCTCGGCGCCACAGCGCTTGCCGCCGCAGGCGCAGCGCCCATGGGCGCCCGTCTCTTCTTCCCGCGTGGGCCTGTGGCTTGGGCGATGGGCTGCTTGCCCTCTCGCCGTCCCGGCTGCTCGCCACCAAGTAGGCCCATCAGTACATCCTCCTCGTCCGAGTCGACATCCGCCACGGTCCGCGCAGCAGCGGCATCTCGCGACGTACGCTGTCTCTTGGCTGGCGGCTCTCCCGCAGGTGCCGCGTCGTGCGCCACCTCCACTGATGGCGGCATCGGCGGGCCCCGATCGCTCAGTTCAGTCCAGCCGCCAGACCCCCGAGGGGCGGGCACAGGCTGCTTTCCCACTTTGCTCGCGGCCGCGTTCGAACCAGCTCGGGAAGCAACGGCGGCGGATGGGGGCGAATGGTCGGCGACGGCGGAAGGATCGGCTGCGCGCTCCACGGGTATGGCTGCGGTTCCGGCAGCGAGCTCCGGAGCGTCTGTGGCTCGCCAGGTGCTCCGTACGGTGCTCTCCGCAAGAGAGCCGACCGCGACGGGTTCGCCGAGGGATTCCAAGAACTCGGCGTCTGCACACGGGAAATACGCGGCGGCAGGCCGCTTCTCGCCAGCACGCAACGGATCGCGGCCAAACCACGGCGGCTGCGTGCCCGGAGCGAGGCTTGCGCTCTGTGCAGGGTGGAGCGTGAAGGGCCCGCCCT
This sequence comes from Chrysochromulina tobinii, assembly GCA_001275005.1. NCBI lineage: Eukaryota > Haptophyta > Prymnesiales > Chrysochromulinaceae > Chrysochromulina > Chrysochromulina tobinii. The sequence goes on along the minus strand of JWZX01002525.1, from coordinate 17,525 downwards.
GGTCGTTCGGACGTTGAGCGTGGCCCGAGAAGGGAGGAGGCTCACGCGTCTCGTCCTCCTCCTCGTAACCTCCGTGGACGCCCTTGTTCGAGAAGCCCGGAAGGAGCGGGGGGGTGCTGGAGCGAAGACTCATCCGGCGTCACGGTACGCACTGCTCGTAAGTGGCGGGGAAATCGAGCAGTCCGTCGGAATTTTTGTTGCCCATGATGGCGCGAGGAGGAGTGAGCGACGGTGTATCAGCGCGTAAAGGAGATGCTGGGGCCATCGGCGCGCCGACCAGAACCTCGGGCGGCCAGACACGGGGAACTGGACATCTGATATCCTATCAAAAAGTCTTAAACAAGCGTAGGGACGCCCGGCACCCACACCCAGGCACCCTGCTGCTGCCCGCGTTCGTGCGATGGCCCACACCCTCTCACTCCGGGCGCCAGATAACTTTTTAATTACGTGTAATTTAGATTGTCTCAAATTTACGACTAATTTGGAAACTCTGAATTGGGGACGGGTTTTGGGGCTGTCTCTCTACGCGCCCCCGCCCCGAGCCCCGACACCGGTCCCTGCAAGGCATGCTCTCTACGTCACCCGGGGCGCCAGAAGGAGTTGAAGTTGAGCCGCAGCAACAGCTGCGCGAGGTGGGGCGACGCCTGCGGCGAGGACATGTTGGACAGGAAGGCGAAGAGGAAGGCCGACTGCCGGCTGAACTCGCGCGAGACGGTCGCAAACTGCGAGCGGTAGGCGGCCTCGGCGCGCGTGCCCCGGTCGGCGTACGAGAGCATGCGGCAGAGAGCGAGGCAGAGCTGAAAGATCTCGTGCAGCGCGGTGGCGACGGAGGAGGCCTGTAGAAAGCACTGCGCGTGCAGCGCGCTCAGGCACGCCTCGTGCGCGCCCGCGAGCGCCTCAAAGTCGGCGCACGTCTCAGCGACGCGCATGAAAGACTGCCATTGCGCCTCGAGCACGTCCACCATCAGGTAGGACTGCAGGTTGTCGATGAGGAAGGCCATGTGAGCACGCAGCCGCCAGAGCGGCAGCAGCAGCGCGCGCTGCTCAGCGGGTAGGCGCGAAAAGTGCGCCTGCTCGATCCAGGCCGCTTGGAGTTCAAGCTGGACGCGCTTGACAAGGAGAAGGAAGCGGAAGAGTTCCGAATAACGCGCGATGGACGCCGAGTGCATCAGCAGTTGCAACGGCCACGGCACCGCGAGGGTCAGCGTCAGGCCTCGCCAGCATTCGTACGCCGAGGCGCCCGGTACAGCGCTCGGGAGGAGCACGAGCCGCAGGCCGTGCAAGTGAGGCTCGGGCGGCTCAGCGCTGGTCGCATGCAGCAGCGCTGCGCTCAGGTCGAGGTGAGCGTTCGGGCGCTCGGCCATCGAAGGGCGCAGCTCCTCGAGCAGCGTGTGCCAGACGTTGCCCTTGGCGAGCAAAAAGTAGCCATTCATCGCGCGCAGCAGGTCAAGGAGGCCTCCTTCGATGGTGAGATGGCGCCAGAGCGAGGAGGACGCGACACGGTGGAGGCGCGCGAGGAGTGCCTCGAGAGGGGCGAGCTGCACGAGGCCGTCGCTCGTGGGCAACCGTCGCAGCGCATGCGCGGCCGCCTCGAGCTCCCGACGCATCAAGGCGGACGCGCGCGAGCCCGTCGGCAGACCGTGGGCGCTGCCCAACACGGCGCTGCCGAAGCGCCCCGTCCGCCCGTCGACGTCGGCAGGCTGCTCCACCTCTTCGACGCCGCCCTCCAACGGCGGACCCTCTCCCTCATCCACGGCGCCGCCCGTATGCCCGCGACGACGCCCTCGAGAGAGCGCCCTGAGGGCGGCGAGACCCTCCGCCTCGGCATGTACCTCAGCGACCGCCGCCTGCTGCTGCCGCAGCTCGGCCGCCTCAAGAGACGCCTCAGCCGCCGCGAGCATGGCGCGCGCACTCGCCACGCCGCCCACGCCCGCCGCCGCCGCCGCCTCGGGTTGAAGCGCCGGGCTTCGTGGGCTCGGCACCGACGACAGTTGCTGCGGCGGCGAGCGCAGCGAGAGTCGCGGCGGCGACGTTGCGCTGAGCCTTGCCGTGAGTAGCGAGGTGGGCGAGAGCGGCGGTGCGAGCTCGTCTGCCTCCGCAGCGGCGAGCCGCTTCGCGTCGCGCGCCACGAGCGCCAGCCGCGCCGCGTCCGCCTGCTTCTGCTCGGACGCACGCAGCACGCGAACCGCTTTTCCGATGAAGAGGATGCGCTCCACCACGCGCATCGGGAGCGAAGCAGGCTTGCGCGCCACGGCCACTTCGAAGGCGCTCCAACCGACCGCGCCGTCATCGTCCGTGGCCGCGTTCGATGTGCCCGCTGCAGCAGCGCCGGCGCCAGGAGAGGCGCCGCTGGCATTCGAACGTTCGAGGCAGTTCGCAGCTGCAGCAGCAGCAGCGCCCGCCTCGCCTGCGGCAGCAGCAGCAGCCGAGTGGGCGTGAGCGGCGGGTGGCTTGGCACGCTCGATGAAGAAGTCGCCGTCGCCGGGCAGCAACTCGCCGTGCAGCAGCCACGCAGCCAGCTGCGAGCGCAGCACGCGCTGCGCATGCCGCACGAGCACGCGCAACGCGTCACGTAAGGAGTGCGTGCAGCTGGCGACCTCGTCGTGCAGAAAGTCGAGGAGCGCGACGCCGCGCAGCTGTCGGTGCTCGACGTCCTCGAGCAGCCGGCGCAGTGCGGGCAGCGTGAGCTCAAATTCGCCGAAGCCCAGCTGCAGCGCCGCAAGCGAGAGGGCGGGCGAGCGCAGAAGCTGCTGCTCCAGGTCAAGCACGCGCGCCCGGTACGGCTGAAGGCACTCGTCGAGGCCGTGCGCGAAGGCGACGACGTACGCGCCGCGCGATCGGCGTGTGCCCTGACGGCCGTCTTCGCCGCCGTCGCAGCTCACAAGCTGCGACGACACGAAGGCGTCAAGTACGCAGTAGCAGCCGCCGAGCACGAGCAGCCGCCGGACGAGCGCGTGCTCGGAAGCATCGACGAGCGGCAGGCCAGCGGCGAGCTCGAGCTGGCCGGGCGCCACCTCGACGACCACGCGGCCCGTGTAACCGAGGAGGCTGTAGAGCACCTCGCGCTGGAGGACCATCTTCGTCTGTCGGGCCCGGACGAGGCCGCCGGAACCCTGAGGAATTGTCGCCCAAGCCCTCTTCACACTTGTCTTCCACACAGGCCAATCGTGTTTAGGAACGAGCAACTTAACGAGCAACGACGCGACGCCCGCGCCCGCGCCGCGCCGGGTCGCGTGACGCATCGCCTGAGCGTCGCCGTCGACGCCCCGTCGGACGAGCAGCGATTCTGCAGAGTGCAGTGGGGCGCGGGGTGCAATCTGCAATGGTGCGTCCGAAAAACGAGGCGTGGGCGAGGGCGGGGGCAAATTGCGGGCAGAAAATAACGCGCCACGCGTTCCGCGTTGTGTCTACAAAGTGCCTGCACCAGTGGCGATGGAAGCCGACACACCTCAAAACGCCTCACCTTCACCGTGGCGTCCCTTGTCAGTCCCCACGCCAGTCCAATGAATGAATCTCTATCACATGACAGCGCAGCTTCCATCTGCGTGGCCACAGAGCTCAGAGGCGGGCGCTTCACTTCCCACGCGCGAGTCTCCGCCCCTCTCCTCTTGAGAGGGCAAGCCTCCCAATAGGGGGAGTCTCCAGACTCCACGCGCTCCGCTCGGCAACCATATCCACTGGCGTCGACAAGGCTCGGCTCTCGCTCTCGGAGCATATCTCGGAGCATATCTCGGAGGACTCGCAACGGCGCAGCAGTCCCTCCGCGTGAGCCTAGCCGATCGTGATGTTGAACGAGCGCTTGATCAGCGGGTCGAAGATCTCCGCGGATTCGTACTGGCCGGGGCCAGGGGTGGGCGCCACGCCCGAGAAGACGCCACGTGGCCCGTCGAAGCGCCCTTCCTTGGTGCCGAAGCACATCGCAGTCGTCTGCTGCTTGCGGAAGCCGTCGTGCGGATGCTTGGGCGCGTACTGGCCAGGCCCTGGGCCTGTGGGGATTTTTGTGCCGCCGCCCATCTCGCCCGCCGGGAATCGCTCCACCGTCGAGAGGAACGTACGGTTCTGCTTGGCAGAGGCCGCGCCCTGGTGCACATGGGTCCCCTCCCACGCGTTGTCTGTGCGGGGGTAGTACTGCCACGGCGGAGGCACTGGATCCTTGTCACGCCCGGTCTTGGAGGAGACGCGCGTCGGCGCGCTCTTCGTGAACCGCTGCACCCCGGACGCGAACGCGGACGAAGGCCCCTCATCGCGCTCGGCCTCGTTTTCGCCCGGCGTGACCGGATTGTAAGCGCCTGCGCCGGGCACGGGGTCTTGCTTGAGCGCATGGAAGCGGCGCGTCGTGGAGCCGAAGACGCCATTTCGACCGTGTGGCTTGCGACCGAGTGCAGCCACGAAGGACTGCTGATCGTTGGCATCGTACTGCCCCGGTCCAGGCTTGTCACCCTTCTGAAGAGGGATGAAGCGCACTGTGGACGAGTTGAACCCAGAGCGGCCAGCGCGCTCAGCGGTGGGGGGCTGGGCCAATGTGCCGGGCTGCGTGGCGCCCACGGCGCCGGCTAGGGTGCGTCGCTCCTCGTAGGCGCCCGGGCCGGGCTGGGCCATCCGAGCCCGCTCAAAGGGCGTCAGAGCGTCGGACGAGAGACGCTTCTGCGTCGAGCCGAAGGCTTGCAGGTTCTCGGGCACCGCCTTCGGCACGATGCTCGGCGGCGCACTGTACGAGCCGGGGCCGGGCACGAGCTTCTCCGGATCGATCAGCTTCTGGTATGCGAGCGGCGTTCGCGAGAGGAAGTTGGCCGAAGATTTCACGCGGCGCCCGTCAGCTTCTGCTGAGGTGTATGCGCCCGGCCCGGGCGTATCAGAGCTCTCGGCAAAGACGGCACGCAGCACGCGACTGTTGCCAAAATTGGGACATATGGGCGCAGGCTTGATGAGCGCGGTCGCTTTGGTCGGCTCGTACTCTCCAGGGCCGGCAGATCGGCGCCCGCTCACGCCCGAGTACCCGCCCTCTGGCGGCTGCTGCATGCGGAGCTCGCCTGTGCCAGCGTCCTCGTAGCCAAAGCTCTGCTCCCTTACGGGGATGGAGGGTGGGCCCTGACGCACTGGCTTCGGCGTCGCGCGCCTGCCTGCGCCGCCAGCGAGCGATGGCTTACCGACGCGCTCAAACAACTGCGCAGCCGGCGCCACCTCGTACTGCCCTGGGCCAGGTTGCGAAGCCAAAGTGTTGAGCCCGCCGGGAATTCGAGTTACCTTGCTCGAAAATGAGGCGCCTGCGCCGGATGGTACGCCGTTGGGCTGCAATGGGGTTCGCCCAAGCGTGTTGTCGAAAGTCGTCGTGTAAGCGCCCGGTCCAGGCAGCTTCTCGGACCCCTTTGCAATGACACCCGCACGTTCAGTCGTCGAGGAGAACGGCGCAAAGCCGTGGACTGGCACCTCACGGTCAGTTTGCTTGACGTACGAGCCCGGCCCGACACCATCGGGCGTGGTGAAGGACGTGAAACCGGTCGTGCGCGGCGCGCGCCCGGTGATCGCGCCGCTCATGCCGAGGAACTGCTGGGTGCGCCAACGCAGACAAGACGCCCTCTTCAGGAAACCCCGGCAGGCGGAACGGGCAACCAACACAACGGGAATTCCACGTGGAGATATTTGCGTTCATCACGACGCGATATGTTCCACCAAAGAAGGGGGGTAGCCTGGTTTCATGGTTTCATCTGATAGTCTTCCGTTGAAGGTAGCAGTTCAAGTTCCGGCATCCACAATCTCCCTAAGCGTTAGGTGTGCCCGACAGACAGACCGTCGGGGAATGCCAGCCTTCGATGCAACCTCATGGCTGCTCTTCTCCGCGGTGCTGATCAACCAGATGGGGCGTGTGATGATCCCGGCCATCAAGACCTCCGTCCTCGCCGACGCCGTGATGGGCGCTGAGTTCGAGGACAAGGTCGGAGCGCAGCTGTCCTTTGTCTCGATCGTCTGCCTCGCCGGCAAGCTGCTCGGCGCTGCGTTCACTGACCGGCTCGGCGGCTGGCCCGTGCTCATCAGCGTCTTCAGCATCTGGATCTTCGCCACCTTTGCCTCCATCTACTCGCAATCCGTCGACATCTTCGGCCTCGCGTGGTGGCTCAACTCGTTCGCTTATACGATCACTTGGGGAGCAATCGTTCAAGTCATCGGAGCCGTCTACACTGACGACAAGCAGAAATCGGCGCAGCTCGCCTTCACTGCATCCGCCTCACGCTTCGGCGCGACGATCGGAAACGTCTTCTTCGGTCAGCTCCTCACAGCCGGCTTCCACTGGCGCTCGGTGCAATATCCGATGCTGCCGCTGCAGGCACTGCTCCTGCTCTTTTGCGGGTACAAGTTCGTAGCGGCCAGCGCGCCAGCGGTCGAGGCGCCGAAGTCGAGCGACCCCAAATCGGGCACCAGCGGCGACAAGAAGGCCGGGGAGCCACCCGCCGCGGATGTGTCGATCCTCGGCGCCTTTCTTTCTCTCGACTTTTGGCTCATGCTCATCCCAAAGACGGTCACGTTCACGTACACGCAGTTCTTCATGAACTACCTCCCGCAGCTGCTGCACACGTCGTACGGATTTGACCATGGTATGGCAGCCACGCTCGGCGGCGTCGCGCAGGGAGGTTCCGTGATCGGCCTCCTCGGCGTGGGCGAATACTACAAGAGGCTGACGAAATCCAGCAAGGCGCTGCTGGTGCTCGTAGAGCTCCTGCTGTGCGCGCTGGTGCCCTTCGTGCTCAGTCTCGGACCGTCGGTCCTGCCGCAGCTCGCGGTGGTGCCGCTCACTGTCCTCTGGGGCCTCGCATACGCGCTCCCCTTCTACATTCCGCCCGGTGAGTTTGCGATGCAGATCGGCGGCAAGAAGGGCACCGCACTCTTCACCAATATCTTCGACGCCTCGGGCTTCGCCGCTTCGGCGCTGTGGAACCCGTGGGCGTCGGCCCTGGCGAAGAATAACGATTTCAAGACCATCCTGTACTCGCAGGCGCTCTTCGGAGCAATTTCCTCGCTCACCATGCCGCTGTGCATGTACCGCCAGATGCTCAAGGAGCAGGCGGCCAAGAAGAAGGAGTGAGGTCGCTGAGTTGGCAGACCCCCGAGGTGTCCGAGAGTGTTGTGTCGCAGAGTTCATGTCAAAGTGTCAGTACGTCCACTTGGGAGCAATCAGATAGATTCCACACTTGGGAATGAATATCGTCAAACAACGTTCGAAGCTTCCTAATTCGTGACGCGATGAATCCCACTTTTCAATTCCGATGTTTTTTCCTTGCGTCGAGAGAGGCTCGAGCCTTGTCGTGGATGAGACAGTCTCAACAACCAACTGTCTCAGCCCCCTGTCCGACTGTCCAACGCGCATCGAAACTCCGAGGCCCGGGCTGCTTGGCAATTCACCTTGCCCATCCGTCGACACAACAAGCTCTGAGCTAATCCTCGATTCTCTAGACTCTTGGAACTCTTGGAACGAGCAAATGCGCTCGGCGAAACCGTATCGACCCTCGCCCTTTGCCGGTCGAAGCCGCACCGCCGAGCTCGAGCGCCTCCTTCAGGCTACACAGCCCTCCAAAATCAAGCACGCCAAACAGGAACTCACACCGATTCACGCCGACAAGAAGTCGCGAGCGGCAGTGGCAGCCAACCTCGCCAATCTCGCCAGCACGCACGCAAGACCAAGGCGGCCAGCATTGGCGGAGCAGGCGGCGCCCGTCTTTCGTAGCTTTGATTTCGACGACGATGCACGAGATATGTCGCCAAACACCACGAAACTGCTGTCTTCATCGCAGGACTCACCCGGTACTGAATCAAAGCCTTCGTGTCTCTCGCAACTGGACGAGTGCAAGGGCTTTACGCAGGCCGCCCGGCTGGGGCGTACCGTGCGCCGGCCAAGTACCGAGCTCGACCTCGAGGCCGAGGCAGAGGCCGACCGGGAGGCTGAAGCGCGCCGCAAGATCGATGCCAAGGAGCCGGACACGTGGGATCCCACCATGGATCCACTCAAGTGCCTCATCTCCGGCATGCATGCGCTTATAGGCTGCAAGATCTAGCGAAAGATTCCGAGGCTGCAATATCTAGGACGCCGCAACTATCCGGTTGCAGGCTGCGCCGCTGGGCTCAATAGCAACATATTCCATCCATCCTGCATCTCTTCCTGTCCGCTATCCCTTTCCATACGGTTTTCTCGCAAATGAGCGTAGACAGATGTGCAGCCGATGGACGGCAGCACATAGGTTGGCAGAGCATACATATTGGATCAGATGGATGAGCATGACGGAACAGAGAGCTCATGAGCCCGTTCAAGGGAGCCCGTTCCGGAGGCACGAGAGAACTCATCGTTGCTTCTGTAGAGATCGCGTAGTCGGCAGTCCAATCGAGTCTGAGGCAAGAGAGATATGGCCATAGATGACCATACTGCAATGCGACGCCACGGAGTGTCTGCTGTCTTGCCATTCGATTGCTTAGTCATTTGCTGACTCTTGTACTCTTTTATATTTTCGTTGTAATCTTTTGTTCACTCAGTTCAAAATCTGAGGCTGTGGGGATCAGTCACGATCAGCGTGCACAGGGCGGTCGTGTGGACGATCCCACAGAAACGGAATTCCTCCCCACATACCCCTTTGGGTCCAAGTTCCTCCCGCCCGCAACAACCCGCAACCGCCCTGTACACCGAGGAGGAAGCGAGGAACACCACGCGGAGGCGGACCCGCCCGGCCCGTCTCATAAAAGCGATTAAGCCGCCTGGCTGGATCGAACTGGACTCCCAAGACCCCTCCGCACCCGCATCGACGATTGATTGTTGACGCAATCTACCGGTACTGTACCGGTTTTACTGTGCCGTCTCGAACCCGCAACGCGACATCGCGGCGAAAATAGGCGATTGCGGTCGCTTTCTCAGCAGGCGCTCGGTGTCCCGAACTGGCGGCAATGAGTGATTCGGCCCTGACAGCTGCTTGCCTGGTCGGCGAGGTGCGAGGGCTCATCTATCCGCAGGTGCACTCTTTGCTGCGACGAAATGTGCTGCAGAGTATCAATGCGGACACCTTTTTGGTCTACACGCGCGCTTGGTCCCAATGGCAGCTCAGTCGAGAGTCGAACAACACCAAGCACGAAATTTACGTGCGCGCCGGCTTTGATCGGATACCAGCTGAGGCGACGATTGATCAGATGGCGACCATTATATCTGTCTTGAAGCCCGTGGCAGCGGAAGAAACCAATGACAATGAGGTGCTGCAACGCGCTGACGGTTCAAAGGGCTGGTTGCCGGTGCCATTGCAACAGCTTTCCGACACGTCTCTTTGTGCGGATGCGATCGGTCCAAATCCGCACACTGCCACATGTTTGTTTGCGCTCCGATGCGTCCGGTGCCTGCAACTGATCGAACGCGCCGAAGCTAAGCGGGGTTCCCAGTACGCGTGGGTGCTTCGCGCCCGGCCCGACGTCTTCGTTGGTTGCCGTATGCGCCTCCCTGCTTCGATCGTCCATCCCAAGAGCAACTCGTCGAGATGGGCGGTCTTTTATTGGGATTACTTGGCGTTTATGCCGCGTCCATCTGCTGCAGCGTCACTCGGCGACGGTCACCGTGCATCTTTCCCGCGACACAGTGCCAACGATACAATGCAAGCACTGTGCCAGCGCGGCTCCACGGGCGGCTCAATCGCCTGCAATCCGTGCCATGTTCGCTCACGGTTTGGGCTGGACCTGATCATTATTGACCTGGATAACTTTGGACTCGTCGATATTGCGCGCCAGTGCGCCCTGAAGAGCTGGGAGATGAGTAGGAGCGCCGCCATGCGCAAAAATGCGGGCTTTGCCACCAAGGCTGGCAGATGCCATCCGAGCATCAAGGTGCTCGCGGGTCCCGATCTATCGGTGTACGAAGGTATGGAGACGGAATGCACGCGCCTCGAAACGCTAAGGCCCAACTATGTGAGGCACGTCGCGATGGGTTTCGTCCTCACGCACCCAGACTGTGTCAAAAGAAAGTCTCCCTACTCCCTCTCCGACCGATGGTGGCCTTCTAGTAATGCCTTTGAACAACGTCTGCCGGGCACGCTCAGCGTTGCTGGAGCGAGCTGAAGCCGCGCTAGAGAGGCAGCTTCCGAAACCCAGGCGGGAAATCCCGACTCCCGACCGCGTGTGGGTGTGTGCTGGTCCGCCCGCGGACACGCGGTCAATTCCTTTTCATGTCCGTCTGCTCATCCGTTTTCACATCGTCTGCAGCGTAAAGTAGCATCAGCAAGACACTGAGGAGAGAGAGAGAGTACTCACCGAGTGTTCAATACATGCGCATGACCGGATCGATGGTTACGAAGCGGACACCGGAGCCGCACGACACTCGACGAAGACGAATCGAACAATCTACAATGAGCGGTGGGCGGGGAACCGCCGCGCTACAAGTACTGAGTACAAGAGTGGATGCAGGGTATGGTATACAGACCCGGTGCACATTAAGGTGCACATAGTAGTACGAGAATCACAGTGACAGTCGCGTCTCTCTCGTCTACTGAGCTGTACCGTACACCGTGTACCGATCGCCGTAGACGGTAGATGCTACGGATCGGAGGTCCGGCGTGCGGCGGTGTGCACAGCCCTGAGAGCCGACACCTGTGCATCGCCATGACCGACGATTATAGACGTCATACGTCCCACACAAGACAGCGCGGCGCGGGGTCCGGGGATTCCGTATGTAGAGCCCAGGGTGGGAAATATCGACTTTTTTGCATTCGACACTCATGCAACAAACAGCATACCCATGTGTTCCGCCGAGTATGCTGATCACAACGGTGCCATCGGTACCCTCAACACACAACGGATAGCTTACAAATGTCCATCCGAAGTCACGACTTTTTTTCATTCACACTGAGGGCTCAGGCACAGCGCGTGCCTCACAAGGCCGATTCTCGACGAGGAGAGGCCGCCCGGGGGCGATTTCGGGCACGTTCGAACGGCAATCGATCACACCTGACCACACGGCACATATTCAGCTGTGCCCGCCTCGGTCAGATCGCATGCCGACGTGCAACCTGCGATTCCGGTGGAGGCAACGGAGGGGCTCGGGCGTTGCGGCAAGCGGCCATTCGATGGCAAGGCGGCAAGCATGCAGGCCGAGCCGCGGCGCATCAGAACCGCACGACCGTAGATCGCGCACCTGCACATTGCACACCACACCAGAGGCTCGTTCTTGAACGAGAGCTACGTAGTTGGAGTCTGCGCGGTAGGCGTGAATATGTGGGGTCAGGGCGGGCAGTGCGGTCGGTAGGCGAGATCTGGTCGGTAGGAGGTGCCCAAAGGTGCGTTGGAGTCGGGGCTGCGTAGAGGGTGCACCTACGTGGTGAAATGGTGGCTGCGGCGGCGGCGGCGGTTGTTCCGGCGGATCTGGAGGTGGTGGTGAGGGTAGCGGCAGTGAGCATGGCGGTGGCGGCGTGAGCGACCGAGAGGACGGCAGAGGTGGCAGCGATGGCGGCGGTGATGGCTGCGGCAGCGGTGCTATCGGCGGCGGATAAGGAGTGGATCCGGCTGGCTCCAGCGCCATCCGGGTTAACCGGATAGTGGCTATTTTGCCATCTGGTAGATACAGATAGCTGAGGTGGGTGGTCCAGGTAGATCAAGATACCGTAAAAAAGTCTTCTGATATTTCGGATAGTCAGATATCGCCGGATACCGCGTATGTGTACCGGTACTGTACTACGCCTACGCCTACGCCTACGCCTACGCCTACGCCTACGCCTACGCCTACGCCTACAACCACAGGTGTGACGACTCCCTCTCCCTCGTTTACCACAAAGGCACTGAGCACGGAGGCTGCGAAGGGAGCGTCGAGCTCCTTTTTTGACTTCCCCTTATGGACGCCGACAGGAGGCCGCCGAGGAGGGGATGCTCGAGGGCCATGAAGCTATCGATGGCGATGGCGGCTGCGGTGGTGGTGGTAGGAGTGGCGATAGCAGCGGCAGCAGCAGCAGCAACGGATGTCCGGGGGCGATGGTAGCGGCGGCGAGCGTTGGCGGTGGCGTCGTGGCGACCGAGGCGAAGACGGCAGAGTCGGCATCAATGGCAGCGGTGATGACTGCGGCAGCGGTGCTATCGGTGGCGGAGGTGATGGCGTTGATGATGGCGATGGCGGCTGCGCGGTAGCTGCGCGGTTGCGACAAGAGCGGCGGAAAAGCGCGGCGGCACAACCGCTGTCCAAGTTGCAAGTAACGCGATGATGGAGGAGTCGAGGAGATGACTGCTCCTCATGCGATGATTGCTGCGGCGCTGTGCGCCAAGCGAGTGCAGTTCGGCGGGCTCGAGCGCGCTCTTGTGAGCGAGCATCACCTTGCGGTTTGAGATGCCACCTCTTGGTACTTGGACCATGAAGTGTAAAGGCGGGGGCAGCCTCTTCACATGTGCTGCCTTCTCTGCGGCGGTGAGCACCTTGCGATGCGCTGGTAGGATTGGTGTGGAGGAAGAGGCTTCCCCAATCATGCGTGTGACGTGCACGTTGCTCACGACAAAATTGTGGACGTCTTTGAACAGGCGATAGCACTGAAATGAGTTGCACGCAATCTCGGAAATGCCTCTCAGGAGTACTGCATGGCCTGCATCATGTTGGCGGGTTGTATCGCAGAGCTGCGCGTACTGGATGATCTCGGTGTCGCTCGGGGGATACCCCCGACCGTCGAGGAACAGCACACTGCAAGATTTGCCCGCAGCGACTCGCTTGCCGCAGTAGAAGCAGTCGCGCGACGTCATGGCATGCGCAAAAAAACTAAAAAAAATTGACGTATCTCATTATGGAATGAGATTTGCATGCCCCGCGACCGCAGACACCTTTCTGGAACCGTCTGAGCACCCTCTCGATGGGTGCCACACGTAGGGGGGGTGGGGAGTTCGGCACAAAAAAAAGACCGCGACGGCGCCCGCTGCATCCCTCCTTGTGGCTCCGCGAAAAACCACGCGAACCGCCGTGTCAAAGACACATTGCTGTCTCGTTCTCGGTGTGCAGGCGCAAAGACCACGAGTCCTTGAACCGAAGGAAGGGCTCCTTCGGAACGACAATGCCCGTGCCTAGCGATTGGCGCGTGCTCTTCGGCGAGCTCGCCGCCCGCACCCCCGTGACGTTTTGCTTCATCTTGTATACACTAACGGTCATCTTCCTCTCCATCCTCATCTGTCCTTCTGGCGTGTTTCACTTGTCGTGGAGCCTGCTTGGCTTCAGCTACGTGACATTGTCGACGCCTCCATGGCCACCAGGTCTGCCACCCAAGCCGCCCATGCCACCGATGCCGCCCATGCCTCCGCCGCGCCACAAGAGCGGGTCACAATGCCAACCAGGCCGCGTGGATGGGCCCGCGCCTCAAGATGGAGACCGGGTACATCGTCCCTCGCACCCAGTGCGTCAAGCCGGAAGGTGGGCGGCGTCTTGGAGCGTGCACGAGGGGAGGCTCGTCGCGTTCGATCTTCTACGATCTCGGGAGCGCCGAGTACCAAATTAGGGTTGACGGCAAGGCGGGCTCGGACTCGCTCGATCTCGATGGGAGCTCGTTGAGTGGCCAGTCCGTCCCTCTCTTCTATCGGATGTATGAGCGACGGTGCATCTCGTTTGACGCCATCTACGCGTGGGAAGCCCGCAAGATCCCGCTCGACGACTGGTGGAGGCCCGTCCCTGCGGCGATGCGCCCGAAGATACATTTCGTCAACGAGCCCGTCGTCGGCGAAGACACGCCAACGGCCAACTCGTTCCTTCACACCCTCGCCACGACGGCCAAGCCTACCGACTTCGTGGTACTCTTGATTATCTTTGATTATCCTTGATTACCGACTTCGTGGTACTCTTGATTATACTTGATTGTCCTTGAAAGTGGACCCTAGATTACCGACTTCGTGGTACTCAAAGTGGACTATCCCTTGATTATCCTTGAGTACCTTTGATTACCCTGATTGAACTTTATTACCCTTGAGTATCCCTTGAGTATCCTTGAGCACCCTTGATTGTCCTCCTCAGGTACTCAAGGTGGACATCGAGGGACAAAAGGGCGGGCCAGAGCTCGAGATCGTCAGGGTAATCGCCAACGAGCCCAACCTGACGAACCTCGTAGACGAGATCTACTTTGAGTACCATTTCTTCTTCGACGGGCTCGACTTTGGATGGCACCAAGTGGACAAGGCGAAGATGGGCACCGTGGACGACGCCCTCGCGCTCATGTACAAGCTCCGCAGTCAGGGAGTGCGCTCGCATTTTTGGGTTTGATGGAATGGGCGGACTGAGGTTGTGAGCGCGAGGTGAGACCGGTTTACCGATGCATGAACTTGCAAGCAGACTATTCACTATAAGAAACAGAGCTGGCAGCTGCCGTGGGGCCCCGCGTGTCTATGCGCCCGGCCCGTGAGCCGTGTGGGATCCATCATATGCCGCGAATGTCTCGGTGTGCAACCCGAACCCCGTACCCGGTACTCAGAACGTTTCTAAACTAAGCGACTAACGTATCGTAAACTGAGGTAAACTGAATGCTCTAATGACAAAATCTCGTGACTCGTCTATATGTAGTTGCACGCGGCGCCCCCGAGTCCGGGCGCTCTTCCACGCGCGTCGCGGATGCCGCTGCTGGCCGCGCCTCTCCCCCAGGGAAAGCATGAGGGAAAGGCATGAGTCCCATCCCCCCCTGCCTCCCCTCCCCCTGCATCCCCTCACCCCCTGCCTCCCCTCACCCACAAATCCGAATCGCGAGCGTCTCAGCGTCCGTCTGTGTCGTGAGCACCTCACACAACGGCGGCCGCTTGAGGAGTGCGTAGATGGCCGCGCGCGCCGCCTTGTCGGACACGTGGAGGGTAGGCACTGATTGCCACTGATTGCGCGCCGCCTTGTCGGACACGTGGAGGGCAGGCACTGATTGGCACTGATTGGCACTGACTGGCACTGATTGCCATTGATGGTCGGGGAGCGGCGGCGGCGGCGGCTCGGCGGCTGATCCATATATGGCAAGTGGCGGCGGCGGCTCGGCGGCTGGGGGCCGCAGGGCTTCATCTGCCCGAGACGGCGCCGATCCTCTCGCTCCGCTTGCCATATATGGATCGGCTGCCGAGGGGCGCAGGGCAGCATCTGCCGACGCTCCCAACGGCTCGCGCTCGACACGGCGCTCGCGCTCGACACGGCGCTCGCGCCAGAGGGCCCTTGCCAACCCGAGCACCGCGCTCGCCCACTCTGCGGACGCGAGAGCACTCAATTCGCTCTCCACTAGCTGAAGCTCGACGTGTCGCACCATACCGGCGGGGATGATCTCCGGCACTGATTGCCACGGATTGCCACTGATTGCCACTGATTGCCACGGATTGCCACTGATTGCCACTGATTGCACATTACCGGCGGGGATGATCTCCGGCAAGGCGCTCGCCTCGGCGCCCACCTCGGCGCTCACCTCGGCGCTCACCTCGGCGCTCACCTCGGCGCTGTGTGGCGTGCATGCTGCGCCCCTGCTGCCCCTCTCGTCACCTTCGCCGCCGACGACGCCTCCTCCTCGACCGCCGCCGCCTCGCTGCAACTGCATCAGGAGGCGAACCTGTTGAGGGAGGCAATCATGGATCATCAGTGGTCATCAGTGGTCATCACTGGTCATCAGTGGTCATCAGAGGTCATCAGTGGATCGCCAGCTGCATCAAGAGGCGAACCTTGGCTTCCACAGCCGAGCGTGAAGCAATCAGTGGTCATCAGTGGTCATCAGTGGTCATCAAGCGGCGAACCTTGGCTTCCACAGCCGAGCGTGCCGCCGCCGCTGCGCGCGCCTCCATAGCTGCTCGACACGACGCTACGCGCGCCTTGTCCCTCAGCATCAACGCGAAGAGCGCCTCACGACTCTTGCGTGCCGCCTGATGCGAGAGGATGCGGGAGGTTGCGAGAGGTGGTGCGTCAATTGGTGCGTCCATCAGAGTTCATCGCGAGAGGGCGATGGTGCGTCCATCAGAGGTCATCAGTGGCAATAAGCGGCGATAAGTGGCAATCGGAGGCACTCGGAGGCACTCGGAGGCACTCCATGGCCATCAGTGGCACTCAGAGGCACTCAGATGCACTCAGAGGCACTCAGTGGCACTCAGTGGCACTCAGAGGCACTCAGAGGCACCCAGATGCACTCAGAGGCACTCAGAGGCACTCAGTGGCACTCAGAGGCACTCAGAGGCACTCACTGGCACTCTGCAAGCACCTTGTTCGAGAGCGCGGTGCGTCCAACTCCGATGAGGAGCTCACGCATCGCGGGGACGACGCCCGCGTCCACGATCGCCGCCGCATTCTCCTCATTGTCCGCCGCCAAGTTCTCCAGCGCGCCGGCCGCTCGGTACGCTGCCTCACGCCGTTTGAAGTCCGAGGCGGCGGGCGGCGCTGGCGGCTGGCCCGCGACTCGGGGGCCACTGGCGACGATGCGCAGCAGTGGCTCGAGGCCGCCCGAGTCGCGGATCAGGTCCCGATTCGCGCCGTTCTGGAACGACAGGTTGCGCAGCGCTGCGACCGCCGCGGTCACCACTGATGCCGCACGCTCCGCCGGGCATTCGGCGTCCGCCACGCGTGTGAGCATGCGCACCAAGTGCGGGATGGCGCCGGCCTCGCGCGCTCGAATGCGGCTGCCCTGGTTGGCGCACGTACAGTGCCGGATCACATCGGCCGCTGCCACGCTCACCATGTCGTCCTCGTCAAGGAGCAGCCTCACTGCCGCGTCCACCACGCCCGCCTCGCGCATCGCATCTCCGAGCGCCTTCACCTGCGCGAGCAGGCCGTGCGCCCGCAGGTGCTCAATCCGCTCAGCCGGGTCCGGCGTCGCCAGCAGCTGCGCCACGCTCTTCGACCAATCCACGTCGATGGCGCCGATGCCTTGCCGGGTTTTGCCGTTGCCGCTCACGATGGTCGCGGCGGACGTGCCCAAGTCGCGCGCGGCTGCGAGCACGTCGCGACTGGCGAAGGGCGCCGGCGCGGCGGGCAACGCATCGATGCCGTCAAGACGTGTTGAGAACGAATCCCATGCGAAAAAGTCCAATGCAAAGGCGTCTGTGTCATCGTCGTCGTCGGCCGACATCGTTTGCGAAAAAGTTAGCGCGTGGGCGTGTGCATCAAGATGTCTTACATGCAGCATCTCTCTCATGAAAGGCTATGTTTGCGTCGTCCGAGTCGAACTGCCCACGCGTGGAGAAAGCTTGGCGACGCGCAAACATCGTCGGGCGCGCGGGCCCTGAGTTGGATGCCATCCTCTCGCTCCTCTTCCTACAGCAGCTACAGCAGTTACAGCAGCTACAGCCGCAGCCGCAGCCGCAGCCGCAGCCGCAGCCGCAGCCGCAGCCGCAGCCGCAGCCGCAGCCGCAGCCGCAGTGGCAGCGGCGACCGTAATGGAAGTCGGCCACCGCCACCGCTACGCAGCCAGCGCGATGGCGACCGTGGGCCACCGCCGCCTCGCGGTCGCAGCCCACCGCCCGGCGACGACCGTCGGCCGCCGCCGCCTCGCCGCCGCAGCCCGTCGCCCGGCGATGACCGCCGGCCGCCGCCGCCGCCTCGCCGCCACAGCCCGTCG
>JWZX01002524.1:0-13615 GCA_001275005.1 Chrysochromulina tobinii | reverse complement strand
GGTGAGGGCGGAGGGGAGGGCGGCGGTGAAGGAGGCGGCGGCGGCGAGGGCGGCGGTGGCGAGGGCGAGGGCGGCGGCGGAGAGGGCGTAGGCGGTGACGGCGGGCACGCCAAGTAGTAGGTGATGTAGCACGTGCATCCACATGCTATGCATGGGATCCTGGTTGGTGATGTTGCAGTGATTATGTTTCTCGTTGTGGAGCAGTGGCCGTTGCCACTTGCGAACGCAAAGGAGTGACACAGCGAATCAGCAAGACATCTGGCCTTGCAGGTGTCAAGCGAAAAGAAGCCGCCACTGTTCCCTGCTGGCTCTTCGACAGCGGCGAGGAGGCCAAGGGTCTGCCATGTTGCTGCGGAGCGATCGCACCCAAGTTGATACGCTGGCGGCGGCGGCGAGGGCGAGGGCGGCGGGGGCGAGGGCGGCGGCGGTGAGGGCAAATGTGGTGTAGGCGATGGTGATGGTGTTGGGCAAGGGATAGTTGCATACGCGTAGCACACAGCCTCGCCCCTGCAAGTACAGAGGCCGATTGCACATCCCCCCGTGCACGTCTGCCCTCTATTATAGTAGCAGCTGATCGAGCAATAAGGATGCGACGAGGGGCATGTTCTGCAGCAGGGCTGCCGATTTGCATGTGGGAGTGAGTTGGCATCGTTACATGTCACCGAGGGGTGCGAGCTCTGTGCGATGGTGATGCTCAACGTCGCGACGAGCAGCAGCACACGGCCCCGCCCCCAGGCATTAAGAGAAAAGGTGACGCCGGTGCATGTGCCCCAGCAGCTGCATTGTCCAGCGGCAGTTGGTAGCAGCGCGAAGGCCAGCACGGCGGACAAGCTGAATCTTCGAGGTGCCATCTATCGTCCCCAACACATGGTAAGCGCGCGCGCCGCAAACCTTCTTCAACGCGGCGGGCGCTCATGACCCGAACTCTTAGTCAGCAAAGTACCGGGTACAGACTGTACAGTACCGGGTATCTTAGTTTCGCGCGGTCACCCCGCGCTGCGCTCACTACACCGCGCGCTCACTACACCTCCTACCCCTAACATGATACAAGGGGTGGGGGTCTGGGGGAGTGAGTGCACGCGTTCACGCGTGCGTTGCCTTGGGCCGGTTTGTGGCCTTCGGTCGGCCGAAGATGAGCGGCTGGGGACACGCTGGTGCCGGTAGCCGCACCTCTCCATCAACAAGAACTCCATAAGCGAGAGGGATGCGCGCCGCCCAAGGGCCGCCCGCGCGCGCGCGCCTTGACGGACTTGAAGCCAACACTTTTCACTTCCCTTGTTCAATTCGCTCGAAACATCGAACCTGGGTGGGGTGGGTGGGCGCCCCATATCTTGGAGTGTTAATTAACGTTCACACGTCCACTCGCGCAGGTCGAATGACGCTGCTTCTCGTCAGCACACTCCTGCTGCCCTCGTTGGCACTTCGGCCGCCCAACTCGGGGAGTCCGAAACGCGGCTTCGGCTCGCAGCCTCCTCCGCCGCCTCCACCGCGACGCCCACAGCAGGCTGCTGCCTCCAGTCTGGACGTGAAGCTCAAACGCCCGCAGCCGGCCGCTGCCTCCGGTCTGGACGCCAAGCTCAAAGAGCAGCATCGGTCCAATTGCGAGGCGAGCGCGGCGCGCTGGGGGACGCTGTCGGGCGACGATGCGCTGCCCGGCACTTACACCGGCGGCTGGCATGAGTACGAGGCTGCATCGGTCGCGCCTCAGAATGCGCCGTACGGAACCGACCGGCTGCTGCTGCGCTCTCGCGCTCCGCTGCTCTCCGAGGAGCTGTGCGCGTCGCTGATCGTGCTGATGGAGGCGCACGGCGCGGCCAACGGCTTCGACGCGCGCTACCCGGTGACCGGCTTCACGCGCGAGGTCAACGTAGCCGACATCCCCGACGGGGTGGTACTCCTCTCGGAGGCCTTGCGCACGACGCTGCTGCCGGCGGCCGCGGCGGAGTTCCCAAGCGCGTGCCGGCCGTCGTCGCTGCGCGTGAACGAGGCGCTCGTGATCAAGTACGACGCGGCCACTGGGAACAACTGCCTGCCAGTGCATCAGGACTTTTCGCTGCTGACCATCAACGTCGCCCTCTCCCCACGAAGCGCGTTTCGCGGCGGCGGTACTTGGTTTGAGCACTCGCGCGAGACGGTGCTGACCGAGCGCGGCGAGGCGGTCATGCATGCCGGTGGGCTTCGTCACTGCGGCGTCCCCGTAGCCCAGGGCGTGCGCTACCAGCTCGTGCTCTTCCTCCTCTCGACTGACCATCCGGATGTCGCGGGCAGGCTCCAGGCGATTGGCGCCGCCGCGGGCGCCAAGGCGGCACAGGGCGGGCGCGCGCCTCTGGACATTGCGCTGAGCACGGCCGCGCTCGAGCGTGCGTGCGCTCTCAACCCGCTCGATGGCGAGAGCTGGAGTCTCCTCGGCTGTAACCGGCGCCAGCAGAGCGACCTCGACGGGGCCGCGCGCGCCTTTGAGCGAGCGGCCTCGCTGAGCGCTGATACCGACTTTGGCGCCCTGGTGAACCTCGCGGCCGTGCGCAGTGCGCAGCAGCGGCCCGCGGATGCGCTAGCCGCGCTGCAAAAGGCGCTCGCCATCGGTGCGCCGCCCTCACCCTCGCAACCCGCAGACGAGCTGATGGCGCAGCATAACGCGGGCATGCAACTGTTCACACTTGGGAGCGTGGAGGAGGCTGGTCTGGTCTTCGAAGCGGTCGTAGAGGCCGACCCGGACGCGCTGGACTCGTGGGCCGCGCTCGGGCTGTGCATGGCGAAGCTTGGGCAAGAGGAGGCCGCGCTTGCATGCCAGAGGCAGGTGCTGCGCATTCGTGCCAAGGGGACGGGGGCGACGGGCGCCGCGGGCGGCGCGAAGGCCGAGGATCGTGGGGACGAGGATGGATGATGAAGTCCGGGTGGAGGTTCAGTACGGTCGAGGTTCATGTTTGAAAGGGTACACAAGTCTTTTGTTCATGTGAACCGAAGACTCCCCGCGTTGAGCTCGCATTTTGTCGAGCTCGAAGGTCGAAGTTTTCGCGCGCTCGAAGAATATGTCCATGTGCTTGCAAGATGTATTCTACCAAGAATGTACCAACCCCTGGTGGCGCGAGTGTCTGTTTCGGTGTCCCGCACCGGCCGCGCTTCCATGCGCGCCTCTAGGCTTCGAACTTTGAGAAAGGGTCAGTTGAATCGACACACAAGGTACCGACCAGCCACTACCACACGCGAAACACTGCCACGCAGTGGTCGCGTCGCTCGGTGGACTAACACACCGGCGAGGATTTTCAAGGATCCGGCCCCCACCCCCGTCCCGGCCACGCTACATCTATCGGCCCCCGGCCGCATTGCCCGGCCGATAGTTCACGTGACCGGCCTCCCATGCCCCCCAAGGAAAAAGAACCAGCGACAGGGGCACACTGTTCGTTGCTGGAGAGGGTGTGCCCAATGGTGCCCCCCCCTTCTTAAATGTTCTTTGGAACTTTGTGTGTTTTCATGTTGGAAACACAACCTTTCCCCCGCGAAGTCCGTCTAAAATGTTTCGTCAACTTTTTTTCATAGCACGCTCGCTCGCTTTGTTTTTGTCGACGCCGGGATGCCGCATGACCTAACACAGAAAGATGGCGCGGCAGACGAGGAGGCTGAGGAGAAGCAGTGCATCATCTGCTTCGACGCACCACGTTCCATCCGCTTCCGGCCGTGTCATCACTCGACCATGTGCGACGGCTGCGTGCTGAAGTTGATCGCTCACTCGGAGAACCGCAAGCTGAACTGTCCATCGTGCTGCCAGCCGATCGTGCACCTCTGCTGCGAAGGTGCGGGGGCGGCCGAGGACTCGCCACCGGAGCCAGTGCGCCAGCTCACCTATGAGGCCCTGAGCAGGCCGAATGAGCACACGAGTTCGAATGGAGCCGACCGCCAGAAAGTGGAGACGTACAGGCCAGAACCCCTTAAGCCAGCACGGGTGAGCACGTTCGACAAGACTGATGGCGAGCGCACCGGCTCGAATGTGGATGGGCTGACCGTCGAGGAATTCATCGCGGCGGCGCGGAGGAGCTCGTCAAACAACCTCGCTGCCGAGGAGGCGCACGCGGCGTGGCAGATCGACGTCGAGGAGATCTCCCTGTGCGAGGTGGTGCACGACAACAACCTCGAGGAGGCTCGGAGGCTGCGCGCCCTAGGAGCGTCCGTGACTCGCCCCGACGAGAGCGGCATGCTGCCTTTAGTGCTCGCATGCTTCTACGGGAACCTCGAGATGGCCAAGTGGCTTCGTTCCGAAGGGGCGGAGATAGACGGCATGACCAGTGAGGGACACTCTCCGGCGCATGCGGCCTGTTCGGCGGTCTCGTTGCCGCTCTGCGAGTGGCTCTATTCGGAGGGCGTGCGCTTCGACCCCACTTCGAGGACGCCGAGGACCGGCGAGCTCGACGTCGAACACCTCGAGCGGCTCGGTCCGAGGCTTCAGAGTGCTCAGGCCCAGGCTCGGCACGGCTACCTTGAGCTCGTGGTGGACGGATCCCACGATAAGGACCAACAAGAGCTCGACGACGAAGCTGAGGACGAGCTCACCGACTTGGTTGGGCCGGCGCGCGATGATGAGGGCGTGGAGGACGCCGCCCAGGACGGCGCCCAGAAGGCGGCCAAGGCGCGGCGGCGCGAGCGGGAGACAGCGCTCGAGGATCGCAAGCTCGCTCTCTGTCGATGGTTGCTCGCCCACGGGGTCCGTGCGGATGAGCGCCCCGAGGAAGGCCGCGGCGGGCAGTCGCCACCAGGCAGTCTGGTTCGATCCACTGATGGCGACCAACCTGAGCCCGATGGATCATCAG
The DNA here is from genome assembly GCA_001275005.1 of Chrysochromulina tobinii. Taxonomy (NCBI): domain Eukaryota; phylum Haptophyta; order Prymnesiales; family Chrysochromulinaceae; genus Chrysochromulina; species Chrysochromulina tobinii. The sequence continues at coordinate 8,813 of JWZX01002524.1, read as the reverse complement.
CCCTCTTGATGGCGTGTGCGTATGGACACTTGCGCGTCGCGCAGCTCCTGCACGCGCATGGCGCGCCGATCAACGCACTCTCGGACGGCGGCGCGACGCCGTTCCTCACGGCGTGCGTCAACGACCGCGTCGGCATGCTGCCTTGGCTCAAGGAGGCTGGTGCCGACCTGGGCGCCACAGGGGACCTGGCCAGCGAGAATGGCCTCATGATAGCGGCGCGCGAGGGGTGCATCAAGGTGGTGCGCTGGCTGCATGAGGATGGTTGTCTCTCGATCAACAGCACAGATAAGGATGGTCGGACTGCCGCCCATTGGGCTGCGGGGGCGATCGGAGAGGAATGGCGGCGCCCGGACTATTTTAAGTCCGTGTACCCCGTCATCCGCAATCAAGTCCTCGAGTACTTGCATGCGCATGGCGCGAATCTCGGAGCCAAGGACAAGAATGGCAACACGCCTCTCCACCTCGCGTGCGCCGGCGGGATGCTCGAGGCGGCACAGTGGCTGGTGGCACACGGCGCAAGCCCGAAGGCGCGGAATGCGGCCGGGTTCGCGCCGGTCCATCTCGTGCTCCTGGCCGGCAGCGAGGAAGACGACGAGGACGACGACGAGGACATTGACGACGACAGTGACGCGGACAGCGACGAGGACAGCGAAGAGGGCGCTGCCGAGTACCTTCGTCAAGCTCTCGGCCTTTCCACGACTCCGCGCGACGACGATGAGTGGCGTGAGCACCTCGAAGGAGTCGTCCGCGGAGAAGGACGAGTGCAGCAGTCGAGAATGGAGAGGATCCTTGATTCCATGGGCTCGTCGCAGTCGAGGGTGGAGCGGCGACGCACCCGGCGCCTCACCCAGCTTGTGCGAATGCTCGCATGGCTCTGTGAGCAGCCCGGTGTCGAAGAGCTCAAGTCACCCTCCCCTCGGCCTCGGCCTCCCCGAGGTGGACGCGGACGGCGACTGGGAGGTCGACGAGGAGGGCGAGGCGAGGAGGTTGACGGCAATGGCATCCATCCTGGCTGTTATTGCGACCGCTCGGGCATGGGGCCGATCGTGGGCATGCGCTACCACTTGCGCGGGCACGACTTCGACCTATGCCAGGCGGAGTATGACAAGCTGAGCGCCGTCGAGAAGAGACGTTACGAGTCCATCCCGCCCCCAGTCCCCATCCCGGCCTCGTGCAGGAGTCTCCTCGACTTTGCAGAGGCCGTCGGTCGGTGGGGTGCGGAGCAGCCCTCTCACAGCTTCGCGCTCTCCCTGCAGATGCCGCCACCCTTTCCCAGCTTCCTACGTCTGGACACCACCGCGCGTCGTGGGGTCGTTACGGCCGTTGAGGAAGGGATGCCAATCTTCGCAGCTCTGAAGAAGGCTCAGGAGGCGGCCGAAGCTCTGAAGGAGGCCGCGGAGGTCAACACACGTGGGCGTCACCCTCCGCAAGGTCGCGCGCGTCGCCCCGAGAGGCGAGCACACGCGCGCCTGCACCAGCGTCTGGAGCACGAACGAACGCCGCAAAGGGCACGTGACGCCGAGACTCGTTCCATGAGCGATGCCATTCGTGATGTGGCGGCGTTTGGCAACGCACACGTCGGCGGGCGCCACGCGTCACGGGCCCTGACGAACCTGACGAACCTGACGAACTCTGACGCGTCACGGCCCCCCACCACCGGCGCGTTTCGCAGCTTGGGTGCTGTAGTCATGGAAGGGACACCTGGCCGTGGATGGGACTTCCTCACTGACAAAGAGACGTGTGTGCTTCGACACCACGAGACAGGTCACGCTGTGGCTCTCTTCGCGGGCTCCAACGGCTGGCTACGTTTCAGGCAAGGTGATACTGCACCTGAAATGGTCGAATGGTCTGACGGAAGCACTGATCGACAGCAGTTGCAGCCCGAAGAGCGCAGGTTGCTTGGCATGCTCATGACTTCGCCAGGCGCACACCCGCTGAGCACATGGCTGGGCTCCACGACCAAGTTTGGTCCTTGGAAGTTCATGATCGCGGACGGTGGCCTTGTCCTGCTACAGACCGAGCGTGGTGGTGAGGCATCGGAGAGCACGCGATGTCTTACAGCGCACGGATACCAACTTTGCAGAAACTTGTCCCCTGTGGAGGGCCGTGACGAGGGTACGGCCGGCCGGCACTCGATGCACGGGCGCCGTCGCGGGCGAAATGGGCACGGGCGACAGGAGCTCCATGAGCGTGCTCCTGCTAGGCAGTCGGGGCACCGTACCTCCTAAGGACCGCCTGGGCAGGCATGGGGCATCCGCCGGAGCACCGCCAGGTGATGCCATGGGGCTTGGGTGTGGGCTTGGGCGTGGGCGGGCCTTGGGGCAATGGGCTCGACGAAGGGCCTCGAGTCGCACTTGGGATCCCTCGGGGCATCTTGTCGAGAGAGACGCGGGGGCATCTTATAAATTAAAGGCCGACAGTGAGTGGCCTTGAGTCACCACCAGCCATGCACACGACTGGGTTTGCGGTCATCTTCAAAACCGAAACGGCGCGGCTCAAACTTGCGGCCCAAAACTACTGTCACGGAAAACGAAACGACGCGAGCGAGCCAGCACCTCTCTCCTCACGCCCAGGATACCAGCTACTGGTGGATGGAGCACATGGCTGCCGCCCCACCCGGGACGGCGAGCTTCATCGTGGCGTGCACCGCGGGTGCCGCTCCGCCGCCGCCACCACTCTTCGAGGACGCGCCTCCTCCTGACCCCACGAACGCCTTGGCTATTGACGCGGGGGCAGCGCCTGCAGCAGCCGCAGCTGCAGAGGCTCTCGATGCGCCCGCCCTGTTGCCCACGCCCACGACGCCGATGAGGCCGAGTGCAGCAGCGGCGCTCGAGGAGAATCACCGCGAGCGCGAGCGCATGCTGAGGCAAATCGAGGCCGAGACCGCCAAGGTGATGGGCCGCATGCGGGCGCGTAGTGTGTGGTCGAGGATGGACGAGGTAAAGCTGGAGGCGGAGCGCGCGGAGCGCGAGGCGGCGGAGGCGGCCAAGCGGCAGGAGGAGGAAGCGGTCGCGCGGCGCGAGCGCCTCGAGCAACTCGTGGCGCGTCGGCGCGTGCAGGATGAGGCAGCTGAGAGGGCTTTGCGTTTGGAGCGCGAGGAGATGGAAGAGGAGGCGGCGCGCTTTGCCGTGGGCGACTACTCTCATTCGCGGCTGATCCCCATCGAGCGAGCCCTCTCTCGTCCCTCAACACCGCCGCCCGAAGCGTCCACGGCCACGGCCACGGAGTACGCGCCCTCGGCCGGCCTGCTCGGATCCCTTTTCAGCGCCTGGGGCCTCGGCGGCAGCAGTACCGGTAGCTCATCTCCGAGCAGCGCGATCGACGGTGCGGGCGCGAGCACGAGGAGCCCCGGCACTAAGAGCCCCGTGCCCGGCGGCAGCGTTAATGGCGGCAGTGGCCGGAGCTCCCCCATCGAGGACTCGTCGCTCGACGGACCGATCCAATTTTGGAAGGACCACTCGCCCGAGGGAGCGTTTGCAGTGTTTCATCAGTTGATGGGGCCAACGGCAGTGTTCCATCCGGCCGTGAGCCGTGCGAGCGTCGCTGGCAGCGTGAGCGGCGGGAGCGGCAGGAACTCGCCCACCGGCTACATGGGCGGCAGCAGCAGCATAGGCAGCAGTGGCAGCGGCGCAGCCAGCGTTACGATACAGGATGCGTCCTTCATCTCTCTACTCGCCGATGAGCTCGCTGCATGCCACCGCGCTCACGGCGCCGCCGAGGTGAAGCTGTACAGCGCGAAGGCAGGGCACGACGCACGCTTGGTCGGCGAGGCGCTCGCGGAGATCAAGGCGATCCAGCAACGCATCGAGCAGTTACAAAGGGCCAAGGCGCTCTCCGCGGGGCATCTGGTGCATCTGCCCAAGTCGGCGCGCGCAAAGACGTCCTTCTCGCCCTCGGAGCGCGAGTTACGTGTCCACCACGCGGCGCCTGAAGGCTGGGGGAGAGCGCCGAGCAGCCGGAGTGGCGCGGACCGCATTCCGGTGAGTCGAGCGAGCAGCAGCAGAGGCAGCCGAGGAAACAGTGCCGCGAGCGCCGTGTCCGCACGCCGGCTGCAGCGCCAAAAGGAACGCGATCAGAAGCGAATCCGCACCAACACTACATCCAGAAGATGAGAGGGGCGAGAGGCTGAGGGGAGGGCCCGGGTCAGCAGCCGCGCTTATAATAGCGCGCCGATGCCGCGATGGCATGGCATGGACGATGGAGGGACCGGACCCGCGCGGTGTGCCCCCTGATGTGCGGTGGCACACGCGGAGCGATCACGAGAGGTGTACTCTCGCGCTGCTTTGGATCGGTACTTTCACCACTGCTCGTCCGCGCGGCCCGGGGCGGCCGCGTGGTAATGCGTGATAATTGGAACAGAAATTTGGGTTTTTTTTGCAGTCCTTTAGTTTGACATTTTGTATCGACTCTCGGGCGTGTCTCGGCGGTGTGCGCGAGTGGCGAGAGGGCGCGAGACGCCCGCGCGCAGAGCTCCCGGGCACGGTGTAACCCGTACCGCAGCTTCCGCCGATGTCGAAAAAAAACCGTGGGAGCGCGGCACCGGGGGCGGACACGCGTCACATGGTCTGCGCGGAGCACGTGCGCCGCCGCCCCTCCGCCGCCGTTCACTCCACGTACTGCTTGACATACTCTTCGGGCTCGGCTTCGTCACCCGTGTACGCCACGGCCACCCATGAGGCCAAGAAGGCCCCCTTGAGCTTGCGCATGCTCTGCTGGCTGGACGAAATCTCCGCCGGGGTGGCCAGCACGCTCGAGGACCTGTCGCGAGTCAACGACAGTTCGGCGAAACCCTCCGAGGCGGCGGCGGCGGCGGCGGCGGCGTGCGGCTCCGACAGCCATGGGTCATTCAAGAGGTCAGAGGTCGTCGCGCGTTCTCGAGGGTCGACGACGAGCATGCGTCGTATGAACGCCTTCGCCACATCGGAGACTGGATCCCAATAAGGCTTGAGGAACTCGTACTCGCCCTTCTTGATGCGCTCGAAGAGCTGCGCGTCATTGTCGGCGTAAAAGGGCGGGAAGCCGCAGAGCAGAATGTACACGATCACCCCGAACGACCACACGTCGCACTGCTGATCGTAGCCCTTCATCAGTAGGACTTCGGGCGCAATGTAGCCGGGCGTGCCGCAGGCCGTCTTCATGAGGGCCGACTGCTCGTCAAAGAACTTGGAGAGCCCAAAGTCGGTAATCTTGACCTGCGCAAGGCACTCAGTGACGACCAGACGTGATCAGACGTGATCAGCTATCATCAGGCGCTGCTCATGAGGCGCTTTCACCTTGGCGTCCGCCGCTTTGGTCGTCATCAACATATTCTCCGGCTTGAGGTCGCGGTGCGCGATGCCCTGCTTGTGCATGTAGTCAAGCGCGCTCAGGAGCTCATAGGTCGTCTCCCTGGCCTGGTCCTCAGTGAAGTGGCCCTGCTCCACGATCCGGTCAAACAGCTCGCCGCCCGTCATCAGCTCGAGGAAGAGGTACACGCGGTCGTCCGTCTCAAAAGCCTCGTAGCACGCGACCACGGAAGGATGCGCCACCTTGGTGAGAATCTTGTGCTCCTCACCGACGAGCGCCGCCTTCTTCATGTCTTTGGGCTTCTTGATGATCTTCACTGCCGCCTTAAACCCGTCCGACTTGCGCTGCGCCAGCCGCACCTTGGCAAAGTGGCCTGAGCCGAGCTCCTTGCCCGGCTCATGGCCATCCACGGCTAGTGTCCATCCGCACTTCTCGATGTCGGAGACCTCGCTCGCAGACATCGGGCCACTCACCTCAAGTCCTGTGGTGAGGTTGCATATGAAGCCCCTGCAAGTTCTAGCCGACTGTGAAACTTGAGAGGTGGAAGTTTCATCTGAGGCTGATTTGCTGTGCCCAAGCTGTATTGTTGCCGATATCCCACCGAAGCGCCGAGTTGTGCGCTTCGACTCGCACACACGAGGCGGCCCACGACGCGGTTCGCCCGCTCGGGCCGTCGTCGTCGCCAACATGAACAAGCCCGACGACTTCGACTGCTGGCGCCTGCCCGACGATGGGAGCGTGGCAAAGTGCGCCTCGCACTGCATGCCGCGTCGCACTCGCCACACGATCTCATCCGCCGAACTCACGACTTGTGCTTCCGCCGCGGCCACTGCCACCGCAGGGTGACCATCGCACCCGAGACAAAGATCCCGAACGCGGCGACTTTGGTAATCGAGCGTGAGGATCACACGCTCGGCAACATTCTACGCATGTGCGCCGCACGCCCGCGCCTGCATCTGTGTCTCTGCCGGGCTCGCTGGCGCACACAGCTGAGCAGCTCTATCTGCCTCTCCGCGCGCGCAGGCAGCTGCTGGAAGACAAGGAGGTCCACTTTGCAGGGTACCGTGTGCCACACCCGCTTGAGCCCGCCATCCAGATCAAGGTGCAGACGCGCTCCAACAACCCGGGGCCCATTGACGCGGTCGACAGCGCTCTAATCAAGCTCACGAACGAGCTTACCGCGCTGTCGTCGAGCTTCGAAAAGTCGCTCAAGGCGTACGCGCAGAGGACGGGCGCGCACCGCGCTGGTGCCAGCGGCGACATGGACGTCGAGTAATATGAGAGCAAAAAAGGGGAACAGTATTCGAAAATTGTACACGCCAGACCGGAGAGCGTCTCGCAGGCGCGCACGCGCGTCCGTGGAGCTCGTCTCTGTGTCCTGTATTCTTAGGCCTTAGATGACTACATGGTGATCTTTCTTGACCTACTATTGTATCTTTGACCGGGCGTGAAGAGGCTTGTGTGAAGCTAAGTATGGCTATGCCGTCAACGGCGCTGACGCCTGACGTGCGCCGCGCGCTGCCGACCGACGGTATGTGCGACCTCGTTTCCTCGCTTGCGTGGCGCCACCGCACGGCGGCACCGCGCCGCGCGCCCGTCCACCATCTCGTGCTGCTCTCCGCACAAAAGTGGCCGAGCTCCGGCTTCCGCATTGAGCCAGGTCGGCTCGGCTCGTGGGTGAACACGACGCGCCTCTTCCACATGACGCACATCGCCAAGACTGGCGGCCGCTCCGTGCGCGAGGAACTGCTCCGCTTCGCTCGGCCGGTGGGTGGCGCCGAGCAATGCTATCCGCCTTTCATGCACGAGTCACGCGTGAATGTCATCTTCTTCCGTGAGCCACGCGGCCATGCGCTCTCGCAGTATCTGCACGGCGCCTACCAGGGTCGCTTCCGTACGCGACGTGCCGCCGGCTACCCGGTGGTCAAGGGCGACGACGCGGCGGGCTTTGCGCAGTGGGTATCGCACTTTGCGCGCGGCTGGACGCCGGCGCGCGGCGACTTTTATGGCTACAACCCGCTCAACCACATGTCACGTGCGCTCATGTGCACCGACGAGCGCTGGAACTGCGACTACCTCAAGGAGTGCACGACGCCATGCGCTCACCACGTGGGGCAGCGCGCCGAGGACGCGAGGCCTCCGCTTGCGGAGGCGATCGCGGCGGTGCATGCTGCCGACTTCGTAGGGGTTTTGGAGCTCTTGCCCGAGGCGCTGTGCCTCGTCGAGTACCGCAAGCTAGGAAGGCTCAACCCCGCATGCATCTGCGGGTCTGCTGCTGCCGAAGGCGCCGCCGCGCGCGCCGTCGCGCACCGAGGGCGCGGGGTCAGTCTCGCCGGTACGGCGCGGCGCAAGCTCAAGGCGAGCGCCGGCGCCAAGATCTCGACGGCTGACGTGGCGCCGGCTGTGCTGCGTGAGCTTGATGAGGAGCTGCTGAGCGTCGACATGCGCGTCTACCGGGCCGCCGTGCTCCGGACGCTTTGCGACTTGCGCGCCCTCGAACGGGCCTCGGGCACAACCTTGCTGTGCGATGCGCGGATGCGAAAGCTACGCAATAAGACGGGGTACGTCGCGGGGCTGTGGGATGGTGCAGGCGCGGCGGTGCTCGCTGACGAGTGGGCGAGCGCGCGCCTCGGCTACCCGAGCGCCTCGACCTAGACCGCCTCGAGGTAACGGATTGGCCGCGCGATGGCAAACAATGGCAAACTAACGTGAACGTGAACGTGAAGTTACCAAAAATAGGACCACACACTACATCGGGACAGCGGCGCTCATGCTCAAGCGCGTCCTCGGGGGGACGCATTAATTAACATGACTACTGGCAACAGGCCAGCAAGCGGGGCGCCGCTCACGGGAGATGCGATTCTCGTTTTCAAAAAATTGTATGCGGTGTCGGAGTATAGGATAGTCACGTTCAGCCTGCCTCGATTCCATCTGTCAGCATTTCATGTGTGGTTTTAATCTTGGGACTTCTCTGAAAAATTCCTCACGTTTTCACACTCTGTTTTCTCAGTCCGAAAATTTCGAAATGTCATGTCAGCCTCCTCGAGGGATGGAGGCGGTTGAGCACCGCCACCTGCGCCTCATCGCCACCATGCTCGCATTCTCGATCTCGACGGCACAACCATCCTGCGTGTGCACCAACACTTGCGCCAACCCTAACTTAATCCAGAATGGCTACTGTGATGACGGTTGCACCGACCCGCTCACATGCAGCGTCCCTGCAACGAACAGCACGGTTGCGGCTTACTCCGACTGCGCCCTTGGTAGCGACTGCAGCGATTGCGGCCCGCGCTGCCCATCGCCGCCGCCGCTGCCACCGCTGCCGCCGCAGCTGCCGCCCTCGCCGCATCCGCCGCCGCATCCGCCGCCCTCGCCGCCACGATCGCCACCGCCTTTGGCATCGCCTTCGCCGCAGCCCTCGCCGCAGCCCTCGCCACCACCCTCGCCGCCGCGTTCGCCGCCGCCGCCACTACCGCCGCCTCCCTCGCCGCCGCGTCCGTTGGCACCGGGCTGCGCATGCACCAACA
>JWZX01002523.1:0-17070 GCA_001275005.1 Chrysochromulina tobinii | reverse complement strand
GGCTTTGGTGGCGGCGGCCCGCCACGATCGGCAGAGCCACCCCTCGAGTACGGCGAGACGAGCCCGAGAGACCAAAGCCCTCCGCATGGTCAGCATGGCCGCCGTGGTGGCGCCGCCAACGGCCGGCGAGAGCGCCGTGGCAACAAGCCGGCGGCGGATAAGGAGATCGGAGCCGCGCTCGCCGCCGCGCAAGGCCTCGCCTGTGTGGGCAAGGCCGATATGGGCTCGCTCTACTATGTGCTCGGCTCCCAAGCCTCCTCGTCGCGGGTCAAGCAGCTACACCACATGCTCCAGAGGCGCCGCGCACCCTCGTCCGACGAGGTCATGACCGGCTGGAGGCCGGAGGCGGATGGGCACTTGCCGCTCGGCGCGGCTGGCGAGCTGGGAGGAGGTGGCGGCGGTTAGTGAATCCCCGCGTCTCACGTTAGGTAACCCCGGTTCTTCGCTGGCATTCCGTGACCTAGAAATCGTGTTCGGCTACAACGTGTACAGCCGGAAACACAGGATAAATTTCGATTGTCTAGGGTTTGGCTCGAAACGGAGATAATTTTTCCCGCTCGTAACGGCGCCTTCCAACGGTCGGCCACAAAAGTTGCCACAAACGTCTGCCGTCCCTGTCGCTTCTATGCCCGAGACAGGCCGCCGCCCCGTGAGCCGAATGCACCGGCACGAGCCGCAGTCGCTAGCACTTCGAGCAGCAGCCGGGCTCTCCACAGGCGTTGAGTGCTTGAAAACTCCGTGGGGTTTCGATGACGAGGAACCGCGGCGGCGCGCAGCACCTGCACAGCCTCTGGCCCCGGCTGGCACACGGCCCATCCACCCGAGGCCAGGCGGCCGACGTGCCTTTGGCCACGATTGCTCCGCTCTGGTGACACGTGTTGGCGAAGCGCTCGACCACGGCGAAGATTACAAGGAGCAGCTACAGGCCAACCGCGTGCAGCCATTGTCGCCACCATCCCCCGAGCCGTTGGCCGCGCCGCCACGCGTTTCGTCGCCTGTTGCCGCCAGTGCGCACCCTAAGCGCGCCGCTATTGGCCACCAACCTTTGCTAGCCGTTGCGCAGCCGAAACCCTCTGCTGCAAGGCGACCACCACCCTTTGCTGTGGACAGCTCGTACGACGCACGTCCCAGCAGTGCCAGGGAGCCACGGCACTTGCCCGTCTCTCACGGGCCTAGGAGTCCTCCTCGGCGGGAGCCGGATGCTACGAAGCACACGATCCTTGAGGCGACCAGAAAACTGAAAGAGGCGGGCGTCTCTACTCGTGACAGCCCCGTACGCCGCCACAGACTCGGCTGAGACGACGTTGTCTACGACTTAGACGACGACCCGCCCAATGGCATCGTGCGCGCAACCGCGCATTGGTAAGTCAGTAAGTAAGTAAAAACTGAATTTCGTCTTCAGGCAGCTGATAACGTTCCGATACAATATGAACGCTCGACCTTAAAAGCTCGACACGGTGATTGAATGCCTGATTGTTTATTCTTGCAATTTCGGAAATTCAATTTCGACCACCGCCGTACATGTGTAAGTTGTTTCAGTTAGAAGTTACCTACTTATCCGGAATTGTCACGAATACACGGTTCTCACGATCCGATGGTCACGATATGAAATATGAATTTCGAATGTAAGTTGTAAAACGTTCCTCGTTCGGGACACGTTCAAGTTCAAGTTCAAGTTCAAGTTGGCGAGGGCATGCGGGGCTGCGCGGAGCGTACGGCGGCGATTACCAAAGGCACTATACCGGCGGGCACGGGCGCGTTCTCGACGAGCAACTTTTCGGCACGTTTTATCCGGCCAATGGCAGCGCGGGCGTGCCGATGAGCGAGGCCGACTTTGAGAAGGGCATCGCGGCGGAGCTGCAGCCGGGGCGTTTTGTGCGCGTCGTGGGCGGCGAGACGCTCGTGCGTACGCACGGCACGGCCGACGCGCGGCGCGAGGAGCTCCGCAAGAAGAGGGACGAGGGCAAAGAGCGAGAGCGGCTGAGAGCTGAGGAGGGCCGGTTCAGGTACGCTCGGCTCGAGCAGGAGCGGGAGTTGGGCGAGCTGCTCGAGAGGCGCATCGAGCGCGGCTTCGAGGGTCTATCGGAGCCGGACGAGGAGGAGAGTGCGCTGCTCGCCGACGGTGGCCGAGAAAGGGCGCTGCGGCTCATGCGCGAAGCGTCGGCGGTGGGCGCGCGCGCGTGGCTGATGCCGGATGGCGGCGAGGCGATGAGGGCAGCGCGGGCTACTGGCGGCGCAGATGAGCGCGCAGAGGAGGGCAGCGCTGGCGCGGCGCCGGCTCACATGGATTGCGATACTGACGAAATGATCGTCCATGACGTGGCAGCGCCTCTGCCTCAGGCGACGCAGTTGTATGGCGCGGCGAATGAGGACTACGAGGAGGAGCCTGAGATCGACGAGGCGGTGCGCCGCGCGCCCATCTGGCAGGCGACTCAGCAATATGGCGGGTCGCTGGCTGGCGATGATGCTGAGGGCGATGACGATGAGGCGGTGCGATTGCGCGGTTGGCCCGACGCGCACATGGCAATGAGCCCGAGAGGCCTCGCTGCGAGATGGGTGGCGTGCGGGCTTGAGATGGACGATGAGCTCACGGGCGAGCCGAGCGCGGAGAGAGAGGAGGCTGAGTGCATGAGTGAGATGGCGCCTGACGACGCTCATGATGAGCTGATGTGTAGCATGGATGTAGTAGCGGAGGTGCAGGCACAGGATGCAGAGAGGGAGCAGCAGAGAGAGGGGGTGTCTGTTGGGTGCGTCAGGCTGGACGACGACGGCGCGGGCGGAGGCAGCAGCGCTGACGGACGAGGGCTCGAGGGCGAAGACGGCGGTGTCACGGGCTGCGAGGGCGTCGACGGCGTCGAGGTGGGGGCGTCGATGGCTGCGCGCGAGGCAGAGGGCAGCGACGAGGACGAGGCTATGACGGGCAAAGAGAACGCGTCGATGCAGCGCGCAGAGGGGTGCAGCAGCTCGATTGGCGGCATCAAAAAGGGGAAGCGCACGCGCGGCAAGCAGAAGAACGGTGCTCAGCGGCAGGCTGCGGCAAGGGCTGTTCGACGACTGGCGGCGGACGGAGCGAGCGGGAATTGAGTTGAGTAGCACGAGAGAAGGGTATCCTTGCCGCGTCATTCAGTTGGCTGCAGCACGGGCCTCTCTCTCGCACTGGTCTTCTCGACGAGCGTGACGCGGCGCCGATCGGCTTCGAGTTCCTCGGTCGAGCAGGCGTCTATGTCCCCCGCTTTCTCTTCCACAATCCCCCCTCTCTATCTATTCTCTTCGATCTCTACTCGTACTCGAGGGCACGCAGGCTAGCACCCTGTGGCGTGTCTCCTCCTGGTCTCCCTCCCGTTCGTGATCCTTCCGTTGTGTCTCACCATCTCCGTCGACTCTCACCCCCACTGCTAGCCCCGAGAGCACATTCGATAGGCTTCCGTAGAGGTTGTCTGTTGTTTATGAAGTAACTTGAACTTGAACTTGAACGGGACACGCACGGGAAGTTGGGATGGTTGTGAGGTTCGTCTGTGTGATCCGTGTGCCCGTGTGCGCCCGTGTGTCCAGTGTGTGTCCCGGCTCCCCCCGGTGTCTTTTTAGTTTTTACCAGTAGGAAATCTGAATGTGCGATGCGGAAAATATTTTAGACGGTTGAAGAAGCGGCCCGCGTTTTTGAGGCGTCGAATCTTGAAAAGTCAACATTGGCTTCAATGGGGATCCTCTCGCTCAGTGGCTGCTGGTCAACCTGCGCTGCGGTCAGGACCCCGAATCCGCGTCTGCAGCCAGGCTGGGGCGAGCTCGCGACGTGGATGCAGACCTGGGAGCCGGCCGATGCCACGCAGGTCTGGCTCGTGCAAACCAAGTTCTTGGGGTTGCTCTGGATGATCGCGGTCGTCACCTTCGGGACCTCTTATGTGTCCACGTCGATCACGGCACTCTTCTTCGCGTCAGTCGAGTCCTTCGCATTGGCCGTCTATGGCATGTTCCTCGTCTATGGTCTGCAGGAGCATCACGGCCGCGGCGTGTGCCGTCGCATTGCATCGTCCGTGTGCATGGGGCTCATGTCCGTGTTCCTTACGCTGGAACTTATCGATCGCTCTGTTTGGGACTACCATGCAGTACACGACGTCAAGCTCCCCACCCTCGAGCGCGGGGCGAAGCTGGCGGCGCATATGCGGATACGGCCGCAGGATATCGTCCTCATTGGCAACGGGCCGCTCAGCACGCAGCAGCGCCACAGGCTCATCCGGCCGGCTTCGCCCAGCCAGGTGTATCGCTTCAACGGACTGTCCAACCTGCACCCGGGCGAGCCCCTCGGGCACGTTTTCGCGCGACTGATCAATCCCGACAGCGCCCCGTTTGGCATCCCCGCTGGCGCAGTGGGTAAAGATCGCGACGCCGTGCCATGGTACTTTTGGGGCCTGGAGCCGCCGTTGCGACTGGACACGTTCACCCTACAGCTGCCTATCCTCCGGCAGCTCTCCACGCATTGCCATCGACTTCCCAACGAGGCGGTGTCCATCACGCTCGTCAACGGCCGGGCCGAGGATGCGGACTGGTATGCGAAACATCTCGGGATACCCGTAACGTACATGCCCTGCGATGCCGTGTGTCGCTCGCCGCCGCCGGGGAGCAAGCACGGTTGGACGACTGGAACGAGAGCCCTGTTTCATCTACTCAATCGCACCTTGGAGGCACGATCGGGCCATGAGGACTCTCATCATAATGCCACCCGACGTGCGGCTGCCAAGCGCGCTGCCCCTCGAATTCACGTGCTTGGGATGAACTGGGCGAATAAGAGAGGGAGCTCCCAGGATAGTTACCATTCTCGGGAAAGGGAGAAGCAGGTCGTGCTGCGCGAGCTTGGGTCCAGTGGCCGCATCGTCGTCCACCCGACGCCAAGTTTGGCATACCACACCCGCATGAGCGTCAGCCACCTTGGCATCAAGGGCGAATGGCTGCAATTCTTCCCGTGTGAGGTCTGGACCGCACATTATAACGGCGATTCCCTGGGCGAGTGGCCGCCGCCGCACTTGGTAGAGTTCGCGATCACCCTTCCAGTTGTGGGCGTCGCCTTGGGTATTGCACTATGGTGGCTGTGCAGCCCATACGGACGATACGCCGCGCACCACTCTCACATCGTGATGATGGTGTTGGCAATCACAGGTCGTGCTGCGGCGCTGATGGCAGCGCTGCTGGTGCTGAGCTGGCTCCTGCCCGCCATGTTCTCAAGCATAGCGCTCGTGGGAAAGGTCGCCGAAGCGCTGTGCCATTGCGTCTGGATCGCGCCTTGGAAGTAGACCGGACGTGAAAGGACGTGATCGTGATTTCGTGTTGCGTTGTATTCAGTATTGAGTATCAGTTCAGTTTCAGTATCGCTCTGTCCGTCGGTGCGGAGTACCCGGGTAGCGTCTTTCTAACTTTCAACGTTCTGCGCTCTCGCGGTCGTCTCTCGCATGAACGACGTTGGTGAAAGCCTTCCGGTATTTTCCAAATCTAAGAATCCTGCCGTTTCAAGGATTTGACGAACCCGTGTGGAGATGCGGCGGGCGAGGAACTTGTGGTCAAGTCAAGTCTATACATAAACAACAGACAACCATACGGAAGCCTATCGAATGTGCTCCGGTAGCCAGCAGGGGAGGACGGGAGTAGGCGGAGATGACGGAGGGGGTCCATCTAGAGGTGACACGTCATAAGTGCTGACATACGTGCCCTTGACTTGACTTGACTTGACTTGACTTGACTTGACTCTTTTTACCCGGAGACACGTCCCTTCTTGGTCTTCTTGTCGGTCGGTCGGACCCGAACCGTCGCACGCCGACTGACAATAAGAAGTCGTAATCTTTACCATGCTCGTGGTTACCAGCGCAATACTCGGCATGCTTGCAGAGCGAGGCTGGCTTGCGGGTGCGAGAGCAAAACACGCTTCGCTACAAAGCACTGCAGACTGCATGGCTTTGTTTGCTGCGTATGTCGACGCTGACGCCGTGCCTGAAAGCGCAGCACGGTTGCCACTCGTGAGAAGCACTTCCTCATGGCTTGCAACGGCTGGCTTCAAGGAAGGACCCAAAGACGGATTCATCTCGTTTGCTGACGAGTCGTACGCTGCCATGCGCGATGATGAGAGCCGAACGCCATTCTTTGCCGAAGCCATTACCGCTCGCCTTGCCGAGGCTCCCATACAATCGCTCGCTGTGCTCGACATTGGGACGGGACCGCACGCAGTGCTGGCGCTGCTCGCAGCCAAGGCCGGTGCACGGAAGGTGTACGCCATCGAAGCCAACGCGGAAGCGGCTCGGCGGGCGAGGAGTTTGGTACTTGATGAGGGTTGGGCAGATGTGATCGAGGTGATCGAAGGTTTCTCGACATCGATCGAGCTGCCGGAGCTCGTCGACGTCGTCGTCTCGGAGATCGTCGGCTCGATTGCCTCCGAGGAAGGAGTGTATGCAACAGTCCAGGACGCGCACGCTCGCTTAGTCAAGGAGCCCTTGCTGCATGGCAGCTGGATTCCACACACTGTGGAAACTTGGGCCTCCCCTTGCTCGTATGCTCTCCACTACGCGCTGGGCGAGAAGGCGTACGATTGGGGCCGCATTCAGGAGCCGTTGCGGCTCAACTGCCAAGACGCCACCTTACTGCCGCTCCACCACGCAGCCGCCCGGCTCGAGTGCATTCGCTTCACCGACCCCTCAATGCCCTCTGCCGCCGGCTCCCCAGCGGTTGTGGAATCAGCTTTCGAGATCACGCAGCAGCAGCTGGAGGCGAACGAGGGCAGCTATTTCGAGGCGTTGTGTGCCGCCGGGGTGGACGAAGAGGCAGCGAGCGTTCACGCGGCGAGGGCAGCAAGGTCCCTCTCAGGCATTGCCATGTGGTGTCGGTTGGTGCTCAGGGAGGCCCAGCCCGCAGGTGAGGGCGGCGACGGCAGAGGCGCGGCGCAGATTGTCGTCGAGACTCGCGGCGGTGGCACCGGCGGTAGGAGCGGTGCACCCGGTGCGTCTTGCTGGCAAACCGTCCTGCCCTTGATGGCTGTGCGGCCGGTCACGGTGGGCGCAGGCTCGGTGGTGTGGGCGAAAGCCACGGTCGTGCTTCCCGATGCGGTTGAGGATCCTGTGCAGTACTCGCTGAGCGTGCGCGTGTCCAGCGGTGCTGTCTCGAGTGCTGCGGCCGCCTGATGGTGATGGCTGTGGAGTCTTTAATTATGGAAGAATCTAGATCTCGAGGTCATTGGTCGCCCCGCGTGGCTCTATGGTGTTTGGCACAAAAGTTTGCTCCGCTGACTTTACAAATATGAACTCCACCGCTGACATAATTCCCGCGCCGTGCCGGGCGTGAACGCGCAGGGAAGGCAAGCACTTCTGAAGTTGCCGCTCGCAACTTCGGAGAAGGCATGCTGCGCTGCCAGCCACTGGTTCGGCGGGCGGTACTTTTGGCCGGCGGTACGGCCGCCTTTGTCACGACGCGTCAACCGAGCGTAGTCGCGCTCGAACGAGCTGATGCGTCGCTCAACTCTATGTGGGCTACGGCGATTGATGGGATGCTTGACGTGCCAGGGTGCCGGAGCTTGTCATCAGCCGATGGCGTCCTGTACATGGCGCCCAAACCGCCCAATGATAAGGCGCCGCCGGTCGCCTGGCCCAAGATCTTTGAAAAGAGCATCGTCTTCTCGCTCACCGCTGCCAACCCGATGGGCCAAACCGCGCCCGCCGAGTGGAACCGAAAGGCAAACGAGGCACTCGAGGCTGATATCGCTAAAATGGAAGGCGCGCGGCAGCTGTCGCCGCGTGCCGTGTGGCGCTCCTTTGGGTTCAACGCGCAGGACGGTTGGCGCGAGGACGGCTTCAGCATCGCGTTCGCCATGGAGGAGCGTGTCTACGCGCGCTCATCGGTGCTCAAGCTCGCGCACAAGTACCGCCAAGCAGCCGTCTATTCGTACACGATGGAAGATGGCCAGCTGATGCGCGAGGTCGTCTGGGTTGATGCTTCGAAGCGAGCCACGCTCGGCTCGAAGGAGCGTATGGGCGTCCTGACAAAGCCGGCCGCGAGCCCGCTTGCGTCACGGGACTATCGCGCCGAGGATCCTATCGGCGACGCGCCCAAGACACCGCAGTTCGAGCCGACGGGGCGCAACAAGAGCATGTGGATCTCCCCGGCCGACATTGGAAGAGAACTTGCCCGCCTCTTTGGTAAGGAGTGACGAGTGGCTAGGGGACTTCGTGGAGCGTTTCGAGAGCCGAAGCGACTGGCCACGAGCATGAGCATGACACCGCGCCCGGCCGCCCCGCTGCGGGTATGAAATACACGCCGTATACACCCCACCATTTTTATAAAGACCACCGGGGGTTCGGTTGTTACCGAGCCACGGACCGAGGTCTACCGCGCGCGGCCGCGTCGACGGCCGCGGGCCTACCGGGCCCTAGCTTGTACCGCTACCGCGGCGGCACCGGCGGGCCGCGGGGACACACGGGGATGACGATTGTCTATTGAGGACCTATCGAGGCGCTGATCGAGGCGCTATCGAGGCGCTGTCGAGGCTTTGCCTGACGAGCAAGTTTGCGACGAAACGCTGTGGAAACGTGGCGTGTACATGTATGAACTACTTCGGAAATCAATGACTTTGCGCCTTTTCGGTGTGACGCTCCTGGCCGCCACCGCAGTCGCCAAGGAGGTGGTTGTGCTGAGCACAGCCAATTTCTCTGAGACCGTAGGGACTAAACTCTGGTTGATCAAATTCTATGCTCCGGTGCGGAGCGAGGCCATCCACGAGCGCGCGCGCGCGCAGCTTTACCGGCCCTTTGCGAACCCCTAGCCTTTTTGCCTGTTAATTGACCCGAGCGCGCCCATTCTGCAGTGGTGTGGTCACTGCAAGCGGCTCGCACCCGTCCTGGATGAGGTCGCAGCCGCCGCGAAAGGTGACATCTCGTTTGGGAAGGTTGACTGCACAATCGACGATCGGCTCTGCACCACCTATGGTGTCAAGGGCTTCCCAATGCTGATGGTGATCCAAGCGCCGACGCGGTGGGTGTACAATGGGCGGCGAAAAAAGGACGACTTGCTCACCCTCGTGGCTCGCATGCAGATGCCGGCGGTGCGCCCGTTGCAGTCGGCGTCGGACCTCGAGCAGGCGATGGAAGGCGAGATGGGCTCTCCCGTCGTATTCATGCAGGGGCGGTCGGCGGGCGCGGCCGACGCCTCGGCCGCGACCGAGGCGCTCGCCGCCTTCGACGCGGCCGCCCACACGCTCAAGCACACCGACGTCTTCGTTTCGGCCGCCCAGCCAGAGCTGCTTCGCAAGCTCATGGGCGGCACAGAGCTGCCGACGCTGCCCTTTGTCGCGCGGCTCGAGCGCGGTGAGGAGCCGCGGCTGTTGACGGAGGTTGCGACGCAGGCGAGCATCGAGGCGTTCGTGGGCACGCAGCGCGTGCCTTCCTTCTCGCTCGCCGACGACAGCAACTTCGGCACGCTCATGAACGTGCCCAAGGGCAATGGATTCATGCCCCTCGCTCTACTGCTCCTCGACCCCGAGTCGACCGGCAAGGATGGGCCCCTCACGATGGATGCGAGCTTCGAGGGCGTGGGCGGCGCGCTGCGCACGCTCTCGCGCGAGCCGGCGCTCCGCGACCAGTTCGTCTTTGCGATGGCCTGCGGCGCCGAGTTCGAAGAGTACCTGAAGGAGATCTACTTCATCGATCGCTCGACCCTGCCCCGGCTCATCGTGCTCTGGAAAGGCGACTACTTTCTCGGCTTCTTCACGACGCTGCGCTCTTTCTTCGTCGACACGCCCGGTGAGGCGGCGGACGCGGCGTCGATGCGTGCCTTCCTCGAGCGCGTCGCCTCGGGCGCCGAGGGCTTCGGCGAATTCGAGGGACGTGCTGGCGCGCCGGCGCGCTGGTGGCGCCTCGCCAAGGGCTACATGCCGCAGCTGCACACGCTCGACTGGCTGCCGCGCGGCACCTTCGTGCTGCCGCCTGTGCTACTCGTGATCTACCTCCTCTTCAAACTCATGTCCGCGCCAGACGCCGAGTACTACGAGCGCGAACTGGCCGAGCTTCAGGGTGCAAGGCAGCAGGCGATGGCGAAGGCGGCGCCCCAGGTGGAACCCCTCAAGTCAAAGAAGGGGAACTGACTCAGGAGACCGAGATAGAGGAACCAAGGGAACCAAAGCTCGTTGCCGTTTTCGACAAGTTTGAGGAAAAAAGTTCGCCTCCATCGAATTCCCACGACTCGAGTTCCCGTTGACGAACCCACATCGCTTTGGGAGGCATGTCTTCCGCGTTCTCGGTGCGCCTGCCGAACGGCGATACGCGCGAGCTCGAAATCGGTTTGCTGTCGTCGGACGTCGCACCGCTGTTCTCAGAAGTGTGGCTCGGCACAGAGATTTGGCCAGCAGCCATGACTTTGATCAATATCCTGGAGGCATCGCCATGGCCTCAGCGGCTTGCAAGAGCGCGGCACGTCGTTGAGCTCGGAGCTGGCACAGGTGCGTGTGGATTGGCTGCCGCGGCGCTAGGAGCGCCGAGCGTGACAGTCACAGATATGCCCTCGCTACTGGAACAGATCGAACACAATGTGCAAGCCAACTCTTTGGAGCACCTGGTGCGCACAGAGGCTCTGACGTGGGCACGGGAGCTGCCTGCAGGCTCCTGCTCGAGCGGAGCAGACATTGTGCTCATGTCCGACTGTCTGAATGCAATTTATGGCGAAGCGCACGCACAGTGCCTCGCTGCAACGCTGCACGCGCTGCTCAGACGAGCAGTGGAGCGAGATGGCATCGATGAGGAGCAGCACACACCAATCGGCCTACTTTCACAGACGCGGCGCGGCGAGGACACCGCAGAAGCCCAGTTTTTTGCAGCGTGCAGCGCTTTGGGAATGAAGCACACATTACTCTACACTGCGCCGGGCAGCGCGCTGGTGGTAGAGGTATTCTCGATCCGCTTATAAGCAGGCTTCGCAGATCAGCGCCGGTGCCAGTAGCACCGAGTACGGGTGTACACGACGTGAGAGCGGTGTTCGAAGCGGAGTGTTCAGTGTAACGCACCCGAGAGCGAGACCGCGTTGATGGAAGGCGGATAGCGGGTCCCCGGGAGAGGGGCAATTGGAGAGGGGAGTGGCGCCTGCGCCTGCGGCGCGGCATCCCCCGTTTATAACGATCGTTCCGGCGCGCACAAATTACGGACCCGAACCCGTCGTTTCTCTAGCGCGTCGGTGGTAGCGCGATTTTTTTGTATTTTCCTTGTTCGACAGATCGCAGCGCTCGTGGAACGACGTGTTGGTCCCCGCTCCCCCGCAAAATATTCGCGCTATCAAATATGAAATAACAGCATAAAATCGGCCCTCACGACCTCCCGCGCGGAGCGCTAACCATACCTCGCGAGACCTCCGCGGAGCCATACCTCGTCACCTGCTATGGTGGCGAGTCCACGACCACACGACATGCACGAACAGTCGGCACCGGACACGCCGAAGTAGTCACACAAGACGCATGCTCCAGAGACGCGTCAGCTGGCTAGCTCACCGGCCTGCCCTCGCCATCAGCCCTTTCAGCCCACCCTTGCCCTTGCCTCCCCGGCCGCGCCCACCCTTGGCAACGCCCTTGCCCAACAGCGGGGCCTTGCTACCGCTGCCACCCGGGGCGGCACCTTGGAAGACGACGGTGCGCATCTTCTGGAAGGCGTTCTGCTTCTTGATCGCGCCGCCGGAGAGCTGCATGCCGGGCTGGACGATTCCGCCGGGCGACCTGCCGGGCGACCTACCGGGCGACTTCTTGCCGCTGCCCTTGCCGCTGCCCTTGCCGCTGCCCTTGCCGCCACCCCTGTCTCCGCCACCGCCACCCGGAGCGCGGGCGACGTTGGCGGCGCCCGGGATGGTGATTTTGATGTCCCCTGGCGTGACTTGCGCGCGGCCGAAGACGGATTGGCCCGCGGCCTGCACGCCGGCGGCCATGCGCGCCTTGAGCGTGTTCATCGCCTTGCCGACGGCGCCCGCCGCCTTGCCCACCGCCATCTTGAAGCCACTGCCCTTGCCGCCGCCGCCCTTGCCGCTGCCGCCGCCCCTGCGCGCCTTTGCGAGGGCATTCGGCGCCGGCGCGGTCATGTCAACGTCCATGCCGCGTGCGGCGTTCGCCTTGGCCGCGCGCTTCGCCTTGCTGTTCTCGTTGACTGCCTTCATGAGTGCGTCCTTGACTCGATCACCACTCTCCTTGACGCCGCCGCCACCCTTGCCAAATTTCTTGCCCTTTTTGCCGCCGGGCGCCTTGCCTTGCGTGCCATCGGCCGTCGCGGTGAAGGGGTTCTTGGGGGCCGCCGCGCGCGACTCCTTGATGATCTCGTCGAGCGAACGGTCCATGTGGTGTTGTCGCTCGCTCCGCGCACAGGCCGGACTAGCTGCAGGAATCGTCGTTTTCTTGGTAAATCGCTGTGAACTCTTGAAAAACGTCAGTTTTCGCCGCGACTGAAAGAACACGCGAACGTCGTCGGTACGCCTCCGACATGCCTGCGATGCCATCTTGTGAAAACTCGTCCTCTCGGGAGTCTCTCGGGCGGCAGCACTTCTTTCACGGCGCCTCGTCTCCCGCTTGGCAAAGGGCCGCCGGAGCGACCCACGTCGTCGACCGCGAAGCCCCCATCTGCATGTGGCACGGCGACGAGGAGCTCACCTACGTCAACGGCAATGAGATCGTCTTCGTAGGCCGCTCGCCAGAGGCGCCGACGACGCCCACCAAGCCAAAGGGCAGCATCGGCAGTGGCAGTGGCGATGGAAGCAGCAGCGCCAGGAGCAGCAGGAAGCTACCAGGCTCAGCGCAGGCGCCAGTGCTCGTGCGCGCGCTGCGCACGCTGCGACGCGAGCGCACTGACACGGACGTCGTGCCGCCACTCTATTATTTTGAGCTCTTCGTGAAGATGAGCGGAGGCGGCTTACAGGCGACGGGCTCACTCGGCGTGGGGCTCGCCAAGCCAGCTGCCAAGGATGGTGCGGGCGTAACGGTGTCAGCCGAGGCGGACTCAGCCGACACCAGCGGCGGCGGCAGGCAGCACCATCAGCACCATCAGCTTTCTGCACTACCACAACAGCGGGCGCATACTCGACACTTTTCCAAGGCCGGTGCCCGTGCGCGCCGTCTCGGGACGGCCTTACGGGCCGCCCTTTGCGTCGGGCGATACGGTCGGCTGCGGCTGGCTCGCGAGCGGCGAGGTCTTCTTCACGCTCAACGGCCGCCACCTGGGTGTTGCGTACAGCGACGTGTGGGGGCGGCTCTGCCCGGCCGTCGACTTCGACTTTCCTGGCGCGCAGCTCATCTTGAGCTTCGGCGGCGAGGGCGAGCTGCAGCTGCGCTACACGGGCGACGGCAAGCCGCACGACTCGGAGCGCTGGCTCAACCGCGTCGACCGCGTCAGCCGCGGCCTCTCGGACCCACGTGCGAGCGTACGAGGGCTTGTCGACGCGGCTATCCAGACCTCTGTGGGCGCCGCAGCCATTAGCGCGCTGCGCGACGGCAAGACGGCGCTGCAAGAGAAGCGCGACCACCTTCTCGCGGTCGCCTCACCTGACCGCTGGGAGGCGCAACACGCGGCCGCCGCCGCGTCGCCCGCGGCCGCCGCGGCCGCCCCAGCAGTCGCTCTCGGCATTGGTAGTGGACCTCTCCTGGTCGGAATCTCCAAGGTTGCCTCCCCAGCTGCCGCAGCTGCGGTGGCCGCCGCGCGCGCCGCCGCCGTCGCCCAGCTCTCCGGATGCTCCTCGTGCTCGATGGCTACGGACGACGCGACGCCCGAAGCGATGAACGCCGAGATGAGCGCACCCTCGGCTGCTTCGGAGGCGAGCGTCGATATTGGCTCCCCGCTGCGCTCTCCACCGGCGACTCCTGCTGCACCCCTCGCCGTGACAGCCATCGCTGCAGCCATCGTGACACCCATCGCTGCACCCATCACCGGCGTGCCGACGGCGGCGGCCAACGGCGCGGCGCTTGCTACGCCGCCGCCGCCGCCACCACCGGCACCGAGCTCGACGACGACGCCAAACTCATCGTCGTCCTCGCTCGCGGGCTCTCTCGGTTCGCTCTGCCTGGGCGCCGTCGGAGCTGCCTCGTCCGCCTCCGCCTCGCTCGGTCTCGCGGGGCTGCCCGCGCAAGGGCTGCACGCGCACCTCGCCGGTCTGCAAGCGCAAGGGCTGCAAGCACAGCGCTCCTTTCTACGCGCGCTCGAGTCGGGCCTCTCGGTCTATGAGGAGTCGTCCTTCGCGGGCGCCGCCGCTGCCGGCCTGCTCCCTGCAGAAGCGCTCTCCGTACCGCTCAGTGGTGGTGCGAGCGCCGAGCGGCCTGCGCTGCTCCGTGCGCCGACGCCGCCAGGGTACGGAGGCACGCAGCTCACCTTCGACCTCGCGCATGCTCAAGGGACGATTGAGCTCCTCGAGGCTCTATTGCTTCGTACCTCGACAGCGCTCGCGCTGCACCTCTCCGGCCGCCAGCCGAAATCTCCGGAGGCGAGATCGACTCTCGACGAGCCGCTCGCCAAGCACCAGCCCTCGGCAGAGCGAAGCCGCGGTGGGCCGGTGTCTAAGCTGCTCCCCGCCCACCCCGCCCCTGCGGGCGCGAGAGCCACACCGCCGCCGGTGCAAGCGGTCGCGAGTGAGCGGCAGGCGGTCGCGCGAAGGCCCATCGGATCAGGCTGCCGCGCCTCGCGCTCGTGCGACAGCCTGCCGCGCGAGCCGGCGCCCGGTGGCGCGACAATGACGGCGGGCGCCTCGTCGAGCTCCTCGAGCTCATCGGCGGGCGCGTCGGCAGCTGAGATTCTCGGCGATGGGCCGGTACGAGCTGAACCCATGGGTACCGGTAAGTCCATTGGTGCCCGCACCCATCGCGACGGCACTTTTCCTTCGTCTGTCTGCCGATCCGAGTCGCTCGGCGGGCGGCCGATCACATCGCCACCGAGTGCGGCCCTCGACGCGCTCGTCTCCTCCCTGACGCCCACGGTGGTTCAGCAGGTGTCGGGCGCCTTAGTGGGTACGGCGGGCGCTGCGCTGTGGGCGCACTGTGGCGGAGGTGGCGCAAGCGAGCCGCGAAGCCACCGAAGCCAGAACTCTGAGGGCGGCAAGCAGAAGGGTCACCGACGGCAGGGCTCGGATGGGCACATGAGCGGCCAGCCGGGTCTGCTGTTTGCAAAGGAGGGGCTCAAGGAGGGGCTCAAGGAGCTCAAGGAGCTTGCAAAGGAAGGGCTCAAGGAGGGGCTCAAGGAGCTCAAGGATGGCTTCAAGGAGCACAAGGAGGGGCTCAAGGAGGAGCTCAAGGAGCTCAAGGAGCTTGCGAGGGAGGGTCTAAAGGAGGGGCTCAAGGAGCTCAAGGACGGCTTCAAGGAGCACAAGGACGGTCTCACACGGGAAGCGATGCGCCGCCTGCCACTGCTCCGAATGGCGTCCTCCGAGTCGACCCTCTCGCGCGCGAGCCGCGAGGAGATGCAACTCGTTGAGGAGATCGCGGCAGAATGCAAGCTGCTCGGCGCTCAGCTGCGCCGCGCCATCGACGCATGGCTGCAGCCCGCCGTCATGGCGGCCACCGGCGCTGGCAGCACCGGCGCTGGCAGCACCGGCGCTGGCAGCACCGAGCCGCCAGCCCAAACGGCCGCGATGATCGCCGCCCCGCTGGCGCCAACCGGCGGGGCGGCAGCCCCCGCAGACGTGGAGTATGACGACGACTGGGGCACCGTCCTCCCGCGTCGCGCCGCCTCGTACGAGCGTGAGCGGCGTGAGTCCGCGGGGCACTTGCAGAGCGTGCACTTGCAGAGCGTGCACTTGCAGAGCGTGCTGCTTAGCTCGCTGCTGGCCTCGCCCCTGCCGATAGGCGAGGAGCGAGCTGGGCGGAGTGCTCCTCCGACGGTGAGCAAGGGAGGTCTGCAAGATGCGGACGCGCCGCTCGCGCGCTCGATGCCACTGCCGGTCTCGGTCAGCGTAGAGGCCTCGCCCCTCATGGTGCCTCAGCAGGAGCCGGCGAGCGGCGGCCCGCTAACCGAGCCGACCCTGCTCTCGATGCCGCCCCAGATGCCGCTCGAGATGCCATCTGGGGCCGAGATGCCGCCCCAGAGGCCGCTCGAGCGCAACTCGGAGGATTTTGAACGGCTGACAGCGGCGCTCGCGCTTGCGGACCGCGCGCGCGCGCTCGAGGAGGAGCAGCGCGCGGCGCTCGACCGTTTGATCCAACTGTACGATCGGTGCCGGCACGCGTGCGAGCGACAGCAGGAGCGGCTGCGGCTACTCCACCTGCTGCGCTATCGCGACCGCGCGATGCGTGACAATGAGACGGCGCGCGCGGACCTCGCCGACGTGATTGCGCTCGTGGCGCGCGAGCGCGCCGACACACCCGAGGCACTCCAAATGTCGTGAATGCGACGAGGCACTCCAAATGTGCGCCGCCGCATTGCTTGTTCGACTCTCCGACAGCCCAGAGGGGGCAACGGCGGTGCTGCGTGCTGGCGGTGCGCTGCCGCTGCTCGCCCTCTGGGTCTCAGGTGCCGGCTCGCCTGAGGTCGTGGCGGCGATCGACGACAAACTGGCGGCGATCGACGGCAAGCTGGCGGCGACGCACCGGCGGCACGCCTTGCAGCACGAGGCGCAGGCGCTCTGCGAGCTGGTCTTCCACGCGCCGCACTCACATGACCCCAAGACGCTCGTCGAGCAGGGCGTGCTCCAGCCGCTGCTCTCGTTCGCCGCACCGCCCGCCAACCGGCCGCGCACCGACACGCAGGAGGCCCTCGCCCTCGCCCTCGCCCTCGACGCCTCGTCGGACGCATCGCTCGCCCTTGATGCTTCAGCCGAGGTCGACGAGATTGCGTGGCGGCACGAGCTGCGTGTGCTCGCCGCGCGCGCGCTGCTGCAGCTGACATCCGCGCCGTCGGTGCGCGGCACGCTCGTAGCTGAAGGCTCTCTTCCGTTGGCTCGAGCTCGCAGCGTCCGCCGAGTTGCACCTGGTGCTTCTCGGTGTGCAGGCGCTGCGGCAGGTGAGCGAGTCGGAAGAGCACCGCGCTCGCATGCTTCAGGAGCCTTCTCTGCTGCAAGCGCTTGTGAGTCTAACCGCCTTGGATGCGGACACGGACGCCCTCG
>JWZX01002522.1:0-17931 GCA_001275005.1 Chrysochromulina tobinii | reverse complement strand
GCGGCGGCGGCGGCGGCGGCGGCGGCACGGCGGACCACTCGGTGCCCAACACGGCGGGCCATTCGGTGCCGTTGCTGCTGCCGAGCGACGGCACTCTGACGCCGATCGGCAAGCTCGATTACCATCTGCCTCAAGTGGCGGCCGACAGTGCCGGCGCTTCGTCAGCTTCGTCAACCGTGGTTACGCTGCAGGAGGTGCCAGCATCCCGTTGCGGGCGTGAGTGCACCCTGGAGCGGTGTGCGCAGGATCCCCTTCCGTGCTGGACTGGTCGCAAGCCGCACCCGGTCTGCCTATGCCACGAGCTGCGCACGGTGGCGAAGGGCTCTGTGAACCTGCTCGGAACACTCGAGGCCTCTCCGTCGGACGCCCAACATGGCGCTTTTGGGGAGGCGTCGCACTGGGGCGCACTCCAGTCGGTGCTCAGGCTGCGTGTGCTAGAACCTCTCGAGCTGAAGCCGGCCGCTGCTCGTGTGCCGTGGGCGTGTGAGGCGGCCTCGAGTGCACGCACGCCCGCCCTCGCCTTGCCGAAGCTCACGGGTGGATCGGGGGCGGCCGCGTGGGCGGTGAACCCCGACGACGCTGCGACGCTCGCCTCGGCGCCCTTGGGTGCCACCCCATTGCTCATGGTACGACCTGAGCTGATCACGCTGACGGTGGCGGAGCCGGAGGCAAGATTCTTGTCGTCGGACGCGTCGTACATCTCCACGAGTGCCACAGTCGACGTGGTGCGCGTGGCGTGGCTCAAAATTCAGTGGCCCTCCGATGACGTCGTATTGGGCGCGGAATTCAATGTGACGGTCGAGCTGCTCGGTGTGAACGGCCAACCTCTCGCCCTCACCACATGTGGCGCGCTGCGCTTGAGCTACGAGCTCCTCCACCGAGCAGCCGACTCCGACTCCTCCTCCGCCGCCGCCTCCGAGCAGCTCGCACCGGCAACGGCCGGCTCGGCGGGGACGGCCGTTGGCTCGGCGGGGACGGCCGTTGGCTCGGCGGGGACGGCGGCAGCGGGGGAGGAGGCGACGGACGGCTCGGCGGGGACGGCGGCGGCGGGGGCGGCCGCTACTGCCATGGGCGACCTGCAGTGCCTGCCGCAGTGCCCCAACGGCGCCATCGTGGGCGCGTGCGCGCCCACGACGGCCACGCTTCGGCTGCGTGCGGTTGCCGTCGGGCGCGTCGCCCTGCGTGTGTCGGTCGCGTCCGGATGCGCCGCCGACGCAGCCGATCCCTCCCTCGTTGCCAGCACGGAGCGCGTACTGAACGTCTTCGCGCCCCCACCCATCCATCATGTCCAGCTGTGCGCGAACGACAACGACGCGCCATTCTCGTATGTGCCGCTCCTCCCCTTGCCGCCCACCGTGCGTGCCGCCGCGCTCGGGTACAAACCCGTCTTCGAGCCAGCGGCCGGCCAGGCCGACAATCTCGTCGTCGGCGAGATTGTGAACCTCGTGAGCTGGGGGCTCCACCTTCAGGTGCGCTGCCGTGAGCCGCACGTGCAAATGTCGAAGCTGCTGCTCCATTATTCCGTCGGGCTGCCTCCCCTCGAAGTGGGGCTTGACGTCACCTGCGGCGGTGTGCTTCATATCGAGGGGAGTGGAGTCCAACGGCCAAAGAGAGGGCTGGGGGGAGGGGAGGGGGGAGAGGAGAGCGGCGACGGCGGGGCTGTCAGTTTCGTCAGTTTCGTCGATCCCGAGCGCGGCAGCCTCGCCATACAGGTGGGCGAGACGGCAGCGCATCAGATCGTCGGGGCATGGAAGGGCGCCCATGTCAGCGCGTCGCCCACCGCCGAGGATGCCGACGCCCAGATTGAGATTGAGATTGCGGACGCGGCGGCGGACGCGGCGGCGGCTGGTGTCGCGCCCTTGCAGCCTAATCGAACGCTCTCCCTCCGAGGAGTCCGCCCTGGTCTCGTGCGACTCGCCCTACGCGTAGAGCCGCTGAGCGAGGCGAGACGCCTCGTCGACGTTTCGTCAGTTTCGTCAGCCGATGGTGTCGCCTCGGGGCCCGCGCGCCGTGGTGAGCGCCCCCGCAGCCCGCTGGCGACGTGCGCGAGCACGGCCACGGTGCGGGTGCACGTGGGGAGTCTGGCGCTCGAGTGCCCGTCGACGAGCGTGCTCGTGGGCGCGTCGGTCGTGTGCGTCGCGCTGCATGCCGCCTCGGGGGTCGCGCAGCCGCCGGACGCCGCCATACTCGCCACCGCGACGTTTGAATGGTCGCTCGTCGACGGTGCCCACGACGGCGCGGCGTCGTCCGCCGTGCTTCGGGTGGAGCCAATGGCGGCCTCCGCCTTTGCCGTGCGACTGATCGCACTCGGCGAAGGTACGGTCACGCTGCGTGTGCTCCTGCATGCAAGTGCTCACCCCGGCGCCCGCTCCCCACAGGTACGGTCACGCTGCGTGTGCTCATGCGGAGGCCGACCAGCGGCGACAACTCAACGCACGAGGCGTCCCGTCGCCTGAGCGTGCTCCGACCGCTCGCGAGCCTTCTTAGCCCATCGATCACAAGCGCAGCGATGCCACTCCTCGTGCCGCCCGGTACGGCGCTTCACCTCGCAGCCTCCGCCAGCGCCGCGCTCGGTACGGCGCGCGCGCTCTCGTTCTCACTGTGCGCCTGCGGCGCCGGCGAGGACGCTCGGGACGGCGCCGGTATCGACGCTCGGTACGGCGCCGCGCACGTCGAGGGCTCCACCCTTCACAGCGGCGCACGCCTCGGGCAGCTGTGCGTGCTCGCGACGACGCGCGCTGTCTTGGGCGACTCAGAGGGCGCGCCCGTCGTGCAGTCACAGCGTCTCCAATTTGAAGTCGTCGCCGTTGCCCATCTTGACTGGGCTTACGCCATCAGCGACGGCACCGACGGCACCGACTTCGGCAGCGGCGGCAGCGGCAGCGGCGGCGGCGGCGGCGGCGGCAGCAGCAGCGGCGGCGGCGGCGGCGGCCTCCTGAGCTTCAACGCTGCGTGGGCCGACAAGCTGAGGTCCCTCGGGCTCGACCCGCGGCGCTGCATGGCGACGGCCGTGCACAGCGACTCGGGGCCGCAGGCTCTCAACGGGGCGTTCATCCGTGGCGAGGTGATCACCGTGAACACGAACTCGGAGGACGTGAAGGTGCACTTCCGCGCCGTCGTCAACGTCGCGGGCGACGACCTGATCATGCTGGTGCAGGTGCCCACGTACGGCGCGGACGGCGCGCACGACGGTGGCTGGGCGATCGAGTCCTACCGCCTCGGCGTCGGCGAGGTCTTCGTCTTCGAGAAGAACGCCGGCGTGTTCCTCAAGCACGCGGCAGCGGTGGCGTCGAGCGGCGCCGCGAGCGACGGTGGCTGCACGACCTACGCCGTCTTCGACATCGCGCTCAGCGACAAACCACCGCCCTCGGCGACTTGGGCGATGCCGCCGCCCACCGAGCTGGCGGCGCCCATCGCCGACGCGTCCTGGCCGCCTCCCGACGCCGAGGCGACGTCGATGGCCTACTGGGCCAAGTACCGCGAGGAGCGGAGCGCGCTCTCCTTCCTCTCGCCGGAGCAGCAGCGCGACGCGACCACGCTCGAGGCGGCCATCCACGTCGAGCGGCGAGAGGCGCGGGCGAGCGCGAACGGCCAGCTGCCCGCGACGGCGGTGGCGCTCACGGCGCAGCTCAAGGCGCTGCTCAAGAAGGGGCGGCGAGAGCGAGGCTTGGTCGGTGAGGAGGCGAGCGCCGAGTCCTTTCTCGATGCCCGGGAGCTGGAGCAGCTCGCGAGCGCGCGCGCCGAGGGGCGAGAGGCCGCCGTGATGGCGCTGATCATGGAGGGGCGCAAAGGCCGCGAGGAGGCGAGCGCAGCGGCCTGCCTGAACGCCGAGGACCACGACGAGCTCGAGCGCGCGCGCGCCGACGGGCTGACCGCGGACGTCGAGCGCCTCCTCGCGAAGGGGCGCAAGGCCCGCTCCGACTTGGGTGCGGTGGCTTGCCTCGAGCCCGAGGACAAGATCGAGTACGAGAGCGCGCTAGACGAGGGTCGGATGGGCGACGTCGAGCGCCTCCTCGAGAAGGCACGCAGTCTGCTTGGCGCGAAAGGAGGCAAAGCTGCTGCTGGCGTGCTCAAGCCACAGCTAAGCACGGGCGAGCTCAAGGACCCAAAACGTCACTGCCCCAGCCACACCAGGGGAGAGTTCACATGCAAATGGAACTGCAAAGCGCGCGCTTCAACGCTGAACGACATGTGCAAGCACTACCGCCGTGTGACGGAGGCGCTGAAGGAAGGGAGAAAGACTCCGTGCAAGTGCACCGGCCCCCTGCCCGCGCCCGCCCTGTGCGCCGTGGGCGGCGCTGTGGATGCGGCGGGTACGGCGGCCGCCGCGGGCTCGAGCGCTGACGCGAGCGCGCTCAAGCGCAAGCGACAGCCACCGGGTTGGCTTGCGAACTAAGAGAACGGCGACGAGGGCGGCGGGGTCGACGAATGAGCGATGCGTGCGCCACGGGACGCTGGTGCTCGCCGGGCTCCCCGCCCCCCTGCCTACGTGGGCCTCAGCCCACCTGCGCATTGCCCCCGTCACGCCCGACACGACGCCCACAACACCTGCCGAGGGTCTCACCCGGTCTCTGTGTCTTGTGTAGTCGGAGCCGCACTAATAAATTCGGCACTAATAGAGTATAATAAATTCGGCTTCGAGGATGAGCGTGTGGGTAGACAACAGTGAGCAGGGGCGCGTCCGCCGTCGCTCGGCGGAGGTCGCGCACGCGCTCGTCTCACAACGATGGGTTCGTGTCCGCCTTCTCCAGGGTCGAGCCGCGTTGTGAATTAGGTCCCGCATGGCGGAAAATGCGAAAAGTGCGGAAAGTCTTCACCGCCCCGACGCGGACGATCGCTCCTACCGCATCGTGGACCTGCCCAACGACCTGCGCGTGCTGCTCATCTCCGACCCGAGGATCAGCGCACCCAAGGAGCCGCCCGCGAGGACCGAGGGAGGTTTCTTTTCCTGCTGGTCTTCGCCCCAGCCAGTCACCATCGTCGGTGCCCCCAGGGGTCGAGCCGCGTTGTGAATAAGCACCTTTCGTCCAGGTTCCAGAGTGCTCTGCCATAGATTAAGTTGCGTTCAAGTTCAAGTTACTTCGTAAACAACAGACAACCTAACGGAAGCCCATCGAATGTGCTCTCTAAGCTAGCAGTGGGGGTGAGAGTCGACGGAGATGGTGAGACGCAACGGAAGGAACACGAACGGGAAGGAGACCAGGAGGAGACACGCCACAGGGTGCTAGCCTGCGTGCCCTCAGAGTACAGATAGAGAACGAAGAGAATAGATAGAGAGAGGGGGATTGGGGAGAGAAAGAGGGAACATAGAACAGAGGGAACATGGAACATAGTTGAACTTGAACTTGAACTTGAACAAACTAAGTTGCGTCCGAAGACTTGTTAACAGCCCTTCTCAAAACTTGGTTGTCGGGGCCCCTCGCGGCTCGGCTGTTTGGTTGTTGGACTACTAGCTCGACCCCTGCGGTGACGGGACAAAAAAACTGCACATGTCACAAGGAGCAGCCTCGTCAGCCCCAGCAGTGCCGCCCCTGCAGTCTTCGGGATCGCGGGCGCCTGCTCCGGTCGATGCCGGGTTCGAGATGGTCTGGAATGGCAACATTCCACGGCTGATGCGCCGCATGCCGCTGAAGACGGCGATGCCAGCGCCCGACTTTGACGGCGCGAGCAGCCGTGCCTTGAGCACGGCGAGGCGGCTCAATCTGCCGCACCAGCACGTCGTGGGCGCCGCAGCAGCTCTCAGCGACACGCCAGCGTCATTGCCTGCGTCTGCGCGTGGGCAGATGCCATCAGCAGCTTCGCGAGGTTATCAGGCCGCGCGACGGCTTCAGCAACTGCCCGCGCCGTCGGTCGAGGCCTCCCGCACACGTGCGACCATACCGCAGGTCTGGCTCGCGCCGGAGCAGCGCGACTTTCTCGACGTGCTGAAGAGTAAGCGTCGCGACATATCAGGCTTGCTCAGCCGAGGGCGAGACGACGCTCGAGCCGCCGTCTGCGACGTGAGTGCGTTGTGGCACCAGCCCAGCAAGGGACGCGCCGCCGAGTCTCTCACCAGGCTCAGAATTGGCGTGCCCGACACGCCAATAGAGACGGTGCTCCTGCAGAAACTGGACGCTTCTGAAAAGCGGCGCGCGGGCGACGCAGCAGCGGCGGCAATGCGTCGTCATCCTCCGTCCTTGGCCGACTGGTAGACTCTCTTCCCAGAACGGTTCGTAGCGGTCACAGAGGTGACGCCATCCCCAAGTGACACCAGGAGTGTGCCAGCTCGTAGCTGCCACACCTCCACCCGTGTTCGGTAGTCCGGCACGACGTTATACGCGGTAGAAAGGTGCGGGGTGACCCTTTCCTGGGTCCAGGAGCACTACAGTGTACTTGTTTCATGTTATAGGGAATCTGGCAACTCACCCGTATGGTGTGGTTGTCTGCATAGAATGTACAGTTGGATGCGGTGCACGTGCCATGACTGTCTCAGCATCAGCTCACAGCATGGATGGAATGCCTTCCCGAATGGGGAATTTTTTCTGCGTCTCTGGGCACACGAGGTATCCCTCGAGAATCTCAATCTCCATGAGCGCGTGATGTAGCGCTTTCAAAAAAACCTCGTCCCCAGCATACTCTGCTGGCACAGCAGCAGGCAAGCCAGTCTCTACAGAGAGCTGTAGAGGCGAGATTCGAGCCGTTGGGTCAGAGGCATGAGCAAACCGCAGTACCAGCCACGTGCTCGCGCGCGGAGAACCCTGCGTCGCTCACGCTTCTTAGAGTGGAAAGTAGCGCCGCATAGTCGAGCTTCTCCACCATGCGTGCGGTGAACTCTCCGTTGAACTCGGCCTCCACGGTCTCCATCTTCTCGACCTCAATCGCAAGCGGGTACCCGTTCTTGGTGCCCGGCGACATGAGCATGTTGTGCGTCAGCAGCTTCATGGCACGTGCTGAGCCGGGCCGACGAGAACGAGCACAAGAACGTTGCGCGGCCACGTGTTCCAAGTTTTCAAGTTTTCCTAGTCAAGTCAAGTCAAGTCAAGTCAAGACTTGACACTTGGTGGAGCCTGGAAAAACACGGGACACAAATATTCAATCCCTGAAGGTGAGCTCAAGCCCGAGGTAAATGTTGCTCCGCCGCTGTAAGCCGCATAGCCGCTGTGCGCCCCTGTGCGCTGTGGGCGCGTGCCCTGAGCGTTTTGATGAATGATGATGCGTCCCCATGCAACGCGCACAACTTCGGCATCCAACAAAAAAAGCTATTTCAAATTCACCCCGCGGCGCTGTTCCCATGCGCTGCCATGCCCCGATGCCGTCAAGGGGATGCCGTGCGTTGGGCCGCGGCGCGCGGGCGCAGGATTTTGACCTTGGGGGAGCGGGAGGTGGTTTCACTACTGCTAGGTAGTAACTTCCTTGTCGAACCCCTCTCGATGGGTGTTTCAACACAGTGGGGCGCAAGATTTTGACCTTGGGGGAGAGTTTCACTACCAGGTAATTACCCTATGGTGTTTCAACACAGTCCACTGTGTGGGCCGGGCGCTTAAATCGCCGGCCCGGCCCCCGCTGGACATTCCTCGAGAGACGAGACACAGGCATTGGACACAGGTCTACAACAGTTCTACAATCTTTTCATCGATGTCTACGCCGGCAAGTGTAGCCACACCTTCGAGATTCCTCAGGTGCGCATACTGCGGCCCATACACGTCGGCCATGATGCTCTCGAGGTTCATCTCTGCAACTGCTGCAGGCCCGTCCGCTTCTGCATCCACGTGATCTACTGTCCCAACGCCTGCCGAGAGCATCGGGTCAAGCACGCGCAGCATGCCGTTGAGCGATGCGTTGACACCGTGAACTTGCGCATTCTCGGCAAGCAGATCGCTGCACTGCCGCTGCGCCAGCAGCAGCTGATGTTTCAATGCATCACGCTGCATGGTCACTGCGGCAGCACGGCGTTCTGCGGCCAAGAGCCGGCGGCCGAGCTGCAGTACGGAAGTGTGGAATGCGGATGCTGCTGGCGTCGGCTCTCGCATACCCAGGCCCACGTCATCGTCGTGTGCAAAGCGCTCTCGAAAGGCCGCCCCACGCGACCATGCCATTGCTGCCGCTTGCTGCACATCCTGCTCAACCTCTGCAAGCGCACTGCGTAGCGTGCAAAACTGCACGTCTTGGCTGGCAATGAGATCCGCCACAACTGCTGCTGTCACGCGGCTGATCTCAGTGGGTGCAGGCATTGGCAGCTGTCCGACCGGCTTCATCGGCACCATATGCTCGTACGTCCGCTCGCTTCGGAAGCATTTCGCGATTCCGCGCGAAGCACAGAATCCGTGAAGAATTCCCCCACATGAATGATCCTACATGGCAGCGCACATCGTCAATGTAAACACCGTTTGACGAGACCGGCGATTGATGACGAAAGGGTCACGAGAGTCTGCGGGACCCGCGCCTCCCTCGTCGCGCAGCAGGCTCCCGTCGTCTCTCATTGCTCGCCAACATCATGGCGCGCATGGGCATGGGCCGCTCGTCATTAGGCGACCAACTCGCACATCTCGCCCGCAGTGAGGACTATACCGGCCGCCTCTTCGTGAGGTGCAGCTTCGAGGTCCGGTGCGAGAACACGCTCTTCGGCGACACAGTTGTCATCGCCGGCAGCACAGAGCAATTTGGAAGCTGGCGGCCCGAGCGTGGGCTGCGATTGACAACGGACGAGCACAGTTTCCCCATCTGGCGCTGCGAGCCGCTGCTCCGCGCCGTCAACGCCGACGAGGAGATTGAGTACAAGTTCGTCATCGTGCGTGGCGATGGCTCGCATGCTTGGGAGCCACTGGGCGCCAACCGGAGGCTAATCCTTCCAACGGACGTGGATAGCCTGAACCTGGTGGCGGATTGGGGTGTCGCGACCACGTGGTCCATGGGCCCGCCGCCCAGCAGCAGCAGCAACAGCATGGGCTCGAGCAGTGCGACGCCGCGCGGCAGCAGCGGAACTCATCATGACGTACTCGCTAGCCCGACTGGCGTGCGGCCGCCCGCGCCGACGCCGATGCCGTTGTCGAGCGGCTCAGAGGGCGAGGTCGACCCGAGCCTGAACGAGCGACTCCTCGTCGTGACGCAGCACCTGCCGCTGAAGATTTCGCGAGGCGTCACCGGCGGCTGGCAGGTGGAATGGGACGAATCCTCAGTGCTCACGACGTCGGTGCAGGGCGGACGCCACGTGCTTGGTGGGCTTAATCTCGAGACGATCTGGATCGGGGTGCCCAGGTGCGACGTGTCACGCGAGGAGGAGGCCGAGCTCGCGACATTCTTGGAGCGGTTCAACTGTAAGCCTGTCTGGCTCCGCGGGGTCGACTTGTCCGACTTCGCCTCTAACGTGCTATGGCCGATCCTGCACAACCAGCTACCCGATCGGCACGCAGGCGGGCGCGGCGGCGACGGCAGCGTCGTCCCGGCGATGTGGAAGGCGTACGAGCACGGGAATGAGGCGTACGCCGCCACCGTGCGTGCCACGTGGCGATGTGGTGACCTCGTTTGGGTCCAATCGTATCACCTGCTGCTGCTGCCGGGCAAGCTCCGGGAAGTGCCCAAGCCGAGCTCG
This sequence comes from Chrysochromulina tobinii, assembly GCA_001275005.1. Taxonomy (NCBI): domain Eukaryota; phylum Haptophyta; order Prymnesiales; family Chrysochromulinaceae; genus Chrysochromulina; species Chrysochromulina tobinii. The sequence continues at coordinate 8,363 of JWZX01002522.1, read as the reverse complement.
GCCGACGCGCCGCCGCCTAAGCCGCCCCCCTCGTGCATCATCTCGCTCTTCCTGCACACGCCCTTCCCCTCGCCAGAGATCTGGCGCGTGCTCCCTTACCGCATCGCCCTGCTCGAAGGTACGCAGCCAGAGCGCGCCGCGCCCAGAACGCCGCGCCCACAACGCCGCGCCAAGAGCGCGTAGGTCTCCAGCTTCCCTTCGTTCCACAGCCACGCCTCGCACATAGCACCACCCTCCAACCCCCCGCCCGCCTCGTGCCCCCCCCAACACACTCCCCTCCACTCCCAGGCATGCTCGCGGCCAACGTGGTGGGCTTCCACCTCTTCGAGTACGCTCGCCATTTCATGACGTCATGCCGGAGGCTCCTCGGCCTCGGCGCGAATGTGGGCGTGAGTCCCGCTGGCGGCGTACTCTCGATCAAAAAGGGCGGCGGGCTGGTAACCCTCAGTGTCTCGCACGTGGGCATCGACCGGGATGTGATGCTTCACCGGCTGCAGCAGCCAGAGCTCGCAGGGGCGGTCGCGAGGCTCCGCGAGAGGTGCAACATCGCCGGGCGCAAGGTCATCGGCGGCGTCGAGATGCTCAACCCGCTGCAGGGCGCCGCGCTCAAACTTGACGCGTACGAGGCGCTGCTGAGCAACTACCCAATGTGGCGCGAGCGCGTCTGCTTAGTCCAGGTCTGCTTTGCCGACGCCGCGCGACCGGACCAGTCGCGGAAGTACTCCGCCTCCATGCGCGAGGCGGCTACGCGCATCCGCACGCGATTCGGCGAGGGCACGCTCTACTACTTTGAGGTCGGGGCAGAGATCACCTCATGGACCGTCAACGACCGCCTCGCGCTCTTCCGCGTGTGCGACGTGTACCTCAATTGCGCGATGCGTGATGGCCTCAACCTGCTCCCGTTTGAGTACGTGCTGTGCAAGTCGTCGCAGCAGCCGGTGGCTGAAGGGCTCGTTGTCCTCTCTGAGTTCGTGGGCTGCGCGCAGGTGCTCAACGGCGCCATGCGCATCAACCCGTTCAATCTGGAGCACATCGTCGAGCAGCTCGACCTGGCGCTAGCTATGTCACCCGAGGAGCGCACCGCGCGCCTCGCTAAGGATTACGACTTCGTGCGCTCGCATTCGACGTCGACTTGGCTCAAGCTCGCGGTCCAAGACATGCGCCGCGTCCGCTCGGCGATGCTCTCCTCCACACCCGCGAGCCCGCCGACGACGGCGATCGCGGGTTGGCCGGGCGGCACGTGCAAGGGTGCACCGGTACCACGGCTGCAGGATGCGGCCGTGGTGCGCGCGTACCGGAACTCGACGAGGCGTGTCATCTTCCTCGGCCTCGACGGGACACTCATCCAGCAGGAGCAGGTGATCACGCACCTCAAGAACTTCCACGACTTCCAGGGCCATTCACTACAGCCGCCCGCGGCGGCGCTGCAATGCCTCGCGCAGCTAGCGGCCGACCCGGCCAACGTCGTGTACGTGATCTCAGGCCGCACGCCCGCCGACATGCAGGCCATCCTCGGGCAGGTGCCCCGGCTCGGGCTGGCGGCCGAACTCGGCTACGTGCAGCTCGTCTCCAAAGAGCCTCTCGCCTCCGTCAAGAACGTCTTTTCTGGGCTGATCCCGTCCCGTACAGGCTCGGCTGCTTCGTCTCTCTCTCGCTCGTCCCATGACGACTATGCGCCGATCGCTGCGCTCGTCCACGGCCCTGGCGTAACGGTCGACGCGGAGCTCGAGGGCTCCGACCCGAGCCCAAGTCGGTACGCAGCGTCCGACTGGACGACGCTGCTCCATTCTCTCCCCGTGCCAGCCGCCGACTGGCGCGAGCGTGCTGAGCAGCTCATGTGCGAGTACACGTCCCGCACCAACGGCTCGTACGTGCGTGCACAGCTCTCAGCTGTTCAATGGTGCTACCACGACGCAGACCCCGATTTCGGCCAGCTCCAAGCGAGATCACTCACGCTACAGCTGCGCCAACGGCTCACCGACGCGGGGGTGAGTGTCGCGCATCACCCTGCCAAAGGACTAGTCGAGGTGCGCCTGAGCGGCGTGAACAAGGGAGCCGCCGCCGATGTTCTTCTGATGGCAGCGGATCGGCAGGCGCCGGTCGACTTTTTGCTTTGTATTGGCGACGATGACGACGACGAGTACATGCTCTCTGCCACCACGGCGCGCGCATGCTCGCCCGGGCTGCGCGAGAGGCTGCAGGGCAAGCTATTCACTGTGACGGTCGGGGGCACCTCACGTCCTACGAGCCATGCGCAGTACGTCGCCTCCTCGTCCTCGCAGGTCATCTCGCTGCTCGAAGCGCTCCGAAACGTCTCCACGTCGCCCGCGATGCCCTCGCCCGCGTCCGCGCCGCGCCCCTTCGTGCGCCAGACGGGCACCGGCATGAGCGCCGGCATGAGCGCCGGTCACTCGCCCACGCCCGCTTCGCCGTACATGGGAGGCGGCCACGTGGCTGGCGGCCCCCTGGCAGGTGGGTTAGCGGGAGTCTCGCCTCACGTGGCAGGTATGCTGCCAGACGCACCCTTGGACTTGCCCAGCTCGATGGCCGCGGGCGGCTTTGGTCGCAGCGGCCGCTCGGCGTCTGTTTTGTGAGCAGGCGAGCGAGCCGCGAGGTCCGAGGAGGCGGCGGACTCACAGGAAGAGTGCATGTGGTTGATGGGGTGGCTCATGTCAGTGGGCACCGATGCGTGCATGCGTGTTCACGAAATGTTACGGTGTAGCGCGGGGCCGGCGGAGTCGCGCGCGGGCCGCGGCGGCGACGTGTCGTATGTACAGTACACACGCAACACACGTGTTTTTTGATCGGCGCACGCTCGTAGTACATGTAGACGCTGCTCTCGATCGTCGATGACAGCATGTGCAGGACTGACGTGTAGACGTGAGCGAGCGGACCGGCCCGAGCACCTGTCGAAAAATGTTTATCTAATACATGTAACGTGCGCTTCAGAATCGCGTCAACATGCTCCTCAACAGCCCTGCTTTCCATTTAGCACCTTCACAATCTTCCCCCCCCCCCTCCATCCACCCATCCCGACGCTGCATGCGCATCATGTTCACACCTTCGCGGGATCGGAGTTCGCGATCGGGTTTGCCATGGCCGGCAAGAGTCTGAGGCTGCTCCCCCTCCTGACGATGCTGGTCCTCTCGCATGGTCGCGCTGTCCACGGCCACTTTGTGCGCCCCGACCGCTCGGCCGACGTCGTCAGCCGCGACGTCGACTACGTCGTTGGCAACACGACCTACGAGGGCTTCTGGTCCGTTCCAAAGGGCAGTGCTCCCAAGGCGGGCCTGCTCATCACGGAGGGGTCAAGGCGTCGGCTGCGTCAGAAACCAGGGCAGCCGGCGCACTGCCCAGCCACAGGCGGTCTCGTGCTCCTGGCGATTGGTCGCGAGGGCAGCCCTATGGTCCATATGGAGCTCGAGTTACTCCGCACGCAGCTGGCACGCCAGAGTGGGTTGCGAGTGACGTCGCATACCGCGACCGACGTGTCGAGTGCGCGGGCGAAGTGGCCGGCGAAGCTAACCGGCGCACGTGCAGTCGTGGTGATGGTAAGCGTCATCACGACTAGCAGGACGACGCGTGAAGAAACCCCGACGCGCAGCGCCGAGAGCTCGACACGGCGCGCCGAGAGGAGACGCGACAGCAACTCTGCGGTCGCTGCCGCCGAGCAGGCGGCGGCAGACGAGGCGCCGCGACAGCTCGGCTCGCTGCTGCAGTTGTTGCAGGGTACACACGTGCTGCTGCTCGTTACGTCTCCGGACCATGCTGCTACGGCCAGCGGCGGTCATGCACCGTCCGCGATCGATGGGGTGACTGTGAGGGTGGGGGTGCCGCGTGGATGGTCGCGAATGTCCCGGCAGGCGGCGCGACTTGGGGGGGCCATGCTCCTCGACGCGTCACGCGCCTTCCTCTCAGTGCGTGGCGCCGTCGGCGGCACTGCTCCACTGATTGCGAGCCTCATCACGTCTGCACTCGTCAGCCGGTGCCGCCTCGATCCGCCTCCGCCTTCGAGATATGCTCCGAGATATGCTCCGAGATATGCTCCGATAGATGCTCCGAGAGATCCGCCTCCGCCTTCGATTGGTATGGGCGCGAGGGCGTCGGCAGCGGGCTTGGCGGCGGCAGCGGCGTCGGCGGCGAGATCGGCGGCGTCGGCGTCGTCGTCGTCGGCGGGTCCACCGCCCTCAGCGCCAGCAGCGGCGGCCTCGCCAGCCGAGGCGAATCTCTCGGAGCATATCTCGGAGCATATCTCGGAGCAAACGGAGCATTGCGCGGTCTGCTTCTCGGGCTGGATGGGCGTGAGCGTGGCACGTGGCGGCGCCTCGCTCAAAGCGAACCTGATCGAGCCACTACGCGCACAGACCCTCCTTGCGCTCACGTACAATGCCAACGATGGCTGCACGAGCGTCGCCAGCTGCGCCCTCGCCGCGCGCTGGCCCGCCCTCGCCCCCTTTGCAGCGGTCGACATGCAGCCCATGCTCTCTCACGAGGTGCTCACGAGGACGCTCGAGGGCCTTCCACACTGGCCGAACATCCTCTCCGCCTATTCTCACCCCAAGTCGCCCGTCAACTGCGTCCGCCGGGAGCCTGACAACGGGACGCTCTCTGGCGCCACCGCCGGCACCACCGACGCGGCCGCTCGAGCTCCTAGCACGTACAGGTGCCGGGGCATCTACCTGGGCAACACGATCTTTGCTCCGGTCCTCGGATCTCCTAAGCTGCATGTGCTGCGCCAGCTGCACGACATCCACCGGTGCCTCAACGTGGCCGCGGCGCGCGAGCGGTCGGTTGGCCGCATGTACGACCGGATCGTTCACACGCGCCTCGAGTTTGAGTGGTTGCGCCCGCATCCGCCCCTCAGCCTGCTACAGCCCGCCCAGGCAGTTTGGATCCCCAGCGGTGAGGACTACTACGGCGGCCTGAACGATCGGCACGCGGTGCTCTCACGCGCAGCGGCGGAGGTGTACATGCGCCGTTGGGACTTCCTGATGGACGGCTCCATCATGAGAATCGACCACCAGCTGCAGCGCGGGGCCGTGACCAATGGTGTGAGCCTGCAGGACGAGAACCTGGTCGCGCACGTGCTCGACTTTTTTGGAATCCCTGTGCGCCGTCTGAGTGCTGCTGAGTGCTGCTGAGTGCTGCGGAGTGCTGCGGAGTGCTGCTGAGTGCTGCTGAGTGCTGCTGAGTGCTGCTGAGTGCTGCTGAGTGTCTAGGAGTGACACCGATTGCCACTGACTGACACTGATTGCGGTCCAGGTGCGCCGCTTCCCTGGCGTTGCGTTCCTTACCTGCTGCAACGCCGCGCCCGCTCCCAACGGCACGGCGGACGACGGACTTGGCAGCGATGGCGGTGCCACCGGTGCCGGCGCGGAGGGTGGCGGCAGCGCGCGAGGGGCTGCCCGGAGGCGCGGCGGCCGCGGCGGCATGGGCGGCGAAGGCGGCGGAGGCGGAGGGGTGGGGGAGGGCACGGGCCGCGGTGCTGTGTGCTTCTCCAAGGCGTGCGTGAAGCGCCAGGTGATTGCCGACGCCGACGCAGCCGCCACGTGCGCCGCCGGCTTCGCCCACGTCGCCTCTGCCTTCACGCATGCCACGAGTGCGTCCGATCCGAGCGCGACGCTCGAAGCCGCGGCGCAGGCCGCAATCGCATCGAGTACGATGGTGCTCGGAAAGTACCGATCTGAGGTCGAGATTGCGATCCAGCACGCTCTCGCCCTCGGACTAGCCGACGCGCGCTACCGACGGCTCGACTCACCGCCGCCCGCGCGCCCATTCGAGCGTGATGCGAGCTCCGCCGCGAGCACCTCCGCGTCCACCTCCGCGTTCGCGTCCAGGTCCTCCTCCGCGCTCTCCTCCGCGTTCTCCGTGTTGGCCGCGGAAGCGCTCTCGAGCCCGCCATGCGATCGCGTGCCGACCGGGGCTGGTGGCATGGGCGGCAGCATGGGCAGCAGCACGGGAGGCGGCGCGAGCAGCGCTGGCAAGCGTGCGCGGCGGCGCGGTGTGCGCGTCGCCCACGACGGCGCCTCGTGCATGCATGTGGGCATCTCCATACCGGTGGAGCGCGTGCGCGGATTCCGCGTGCTGCTTGCGAAGCTCAAGAAACGAGCCTTCCGCACCGAGTCGGCTTTGATTGAATGGCACTGAAGAGCAGCGAGCAGCTTTGGGCGGGCTGATGAAGGCATTGGCTCATGTTATGGAACCTTCCCCAAATACTTATTGGGTTGGGGTATAGTCCTTTGTGATCCTATTCCCCCGGCTGAACTTGCTAACCGATACAGCGCCACATACGGAACACCACCAGCCCAGCCCTTGGCCCCTAATTCTTACGTAAGTTTTCAGCCCCCAAGGGTCCGATACATATGGATTTTCCATCAACCCCCATCTTCTATATCCTAGGCGAGATCCGGACCGGTAGCCCTAATGACGAAACCCTCTGGTTGCCTAATAAAGAGATGACGAAACCCTGCGAGGTCAGTGACGAAACTTCGACGAACCCTTTCCCGCATTTTTAGTGTCTGACACTCCAGTGTGACCCTTCGACTCTCAAACCTCGGCCCGGGGGGTCGGGTCCGGTCGCCTAGGGTCCGCGGAGGGGTTGACCTCGGAGGTCGGGGTCGGGGTCGGAGGGGGGGTGTTTTCCCGGAAACGACACTGGATTTCCTGGACTCGCTCCAGACCCGACCCGACCCGACCCGACCTCGACCTCGGAGCCCAATTTTCATATCCTATCCCCCGACCCGACTCCCTCCGACCCGACCCCATACTGGAGAGTGGAGACGCGCCGTGTTGGGCGCTTTTCATATCGGATGACACGCCGTGTTGGGCGCTTTTAAAACACCCCTGGGATCCGCACGGTCTCGATTGAATGGAGTCGTAAAAGGACGGCCCATTTCTGGGGGCCTGGTACCTAGATCTGCATCGCTCCAAGGATGGTAAAAGGTCATCATATCATAATCTCCAGGCAAGTTATGGCCAAATTTCATCCATCGTTCTATTCGGAGCTCAGGGGGACGCGGAAGATGGGCTGGGTATAAACAAAATATAGAAGATGGGTTGATGGAAAGAAAATGAAAAATATGGGCCCACAGGGGGCGAGGGCTGGGGACCCGTTTTTCTTTTCGACTCAACGAAAAACTTGCCCCCGGACCCGGTCAGCGGAAACCGCGGACGCCACCTACGGACGCCTCACACGCAGCCGGGCGGGTCGGCGGCGGACGCAGGCCTGCGGCACACGCCGCAGCCGCGCCGGCATCGGTGCGAGGCAGCAGCCTCTGTGGGTTACGCACACGCACCAGGCGGGGAGGCGACGATGGCGGGGCGCGGCGCGTGGAGACAAGATGGCGGGGCGCGGCGCGTGGAGACAATGGCGCCATCGTCGACTCCCCCGGTTCTGCTCGGACGCCGTCCCACATCGCCTTGCACAATGTGCTGACGCTTCCTTTTGCTACCGTGCCCGTCGGGCCGGCGGCGTCAAACCTGCGTGCACCAACGCGCCCAATGGCGCGCGCCCCCGTGGGGAACGCAAAGACGCACTCGACACCGCCGCATTACGACGGTGTCGAGCACAAGTAGCTTCCATCGCCGCCGCCGCCGCCGCCTCTGTGGGCGTCACGCCGCAGGCCGAGGCACCACATTCGGCGCCGGTTGCGCCGCGCGGCGCGCTGCGTCGGCGCTTTCGCCGCCGCACCTGCACAGCACGCGCTCGCGCTCAGCGCCATCGTGCTGCGGGCACGAGCTGGCCCGAGCTTGGGAGTCCGAGCGCAGCTCCTCCGTAGCGCGCGCGCGTTCGATCGTGGCGGCAGGGTCCGGTGTCGAAGACTAGAGAACGAGGCGCCCAAAACGCCCGGAGACGAAGCCGCTGGGCTATCCATGCCCAAGTAGGAGACGAGCATCTCGCTGAACTCGCTGCACGAACACACCAAGCCGAGGCGCTCGGAAGGGTGCGAAGCAAGCCAACGGCCCGCGACCTGGGCGGCATCCCCAGCCTCCAGCCACGCGTGCCTCCGCGGGTCCGTCCTGGGGAGAGCGAGCATGAGGACATCGAGACGTCGAGCCGCTGCTGCCTCCCGCTGGGCCGTGATGGCGTGCTGCATCCGGTGCTGCGCGGGCACCGTCTCGGCCGGGTGGCTAAGCAAGCCAGGCGACCGCGTGACATCCACCTTCATGATCTCGACCCTGCGCTCCCAGGTCGGCTTCGCCGCGGCCGTTGCGCATGCCCGCCTCCGCCTCTCGCGTCTTGAGCTTATCGGGGGCTCCGGCCGCACTGCCGGCTGCTACGCGTCTGCCGCACGCGCCTTCATTTCGCCGACCGCTTTCGAGCAGGCGCGGGGAGGCGCTCTGGGAGCGGGTGGAGGCAGGGT
>JWZX01002521.1:0-31935 GCA_001275005.1 Chrysochromulina tobinii | reverse complement strand
CGCAATCAGACGCGACTCCATCGTCGGCCCCTCGTCGCAATCAGACGCAATCAGACGTGACTCCATCGACGGTGGGAAGGGGGGAGCGCCGTAGTGAGCACTTGCGCGTCCATCTTCAGACGCAATCAGACGCAATCAGACTCGATTCCATCGTCGGCCCCTCGTCGCAATCAGACGCAATCAGACGCGACTCCATCGATGTTCCATCGTCGCAATCAGACGCAATCAGACGTGACTCCATCGACGGTGGGAAGGGGGGCGCGCCGTAGTGAGCATTTGCGCGTCCATCATCAGACGCAATCAGACGCAATCAGACGCAATCAGTCACCTGCGCCGTCGCGAGCGCCGACGCGACCGCCCCCTGCAAATGTTGGATCACTTGAGAGATGCTCTCTTGCTGCTGTGCCGCGACGGTGGGTTGCTGAATCCGCACCTCCTGATGAGGGACGCAACCAAGGGTCACCAAGCGCAATCAAGGGTCCTCCGCATCTCGCGTTGCAATCAATCTGATGAGGGACGCAATCAAGGGACCATTGAGCTCGCAATCTCGCTCACCTCTGACTGCCGCAGCGCCTGAGCCCGAGCCCGTGCCTCCGCACCCAAGCCTGCGTGCTCCGCCGTGTCGCGCGCCGCCTGCGCCGCTTGCAGTGCCGCGACGGTTTCGTCCGATTCTGCCTCGTGTTGGCGTCTCTGCACCTCGACCTGCCAAAATAGGGAGGCACTCAGGGAGGCCATCAGACGCTATGGAGAGGCGGCATCAGAGGTCATCAGGCGTCATCAGTGGTCATCAGGCGTCATCAGTGGTCATCAGGCGCCATCAGTGGTCATCAGGCGCCATCTGTGGTCATCAGCCGCCAGCAGTGGTCATCCAGGCGCCGGTGACTTGATGACATCGGATTGCCTCGGATGACCCCTGATGACCACTGACTTGACCACAATCAGTGGCAATCAGAAGCCATCCGCGAGATCGCACCTGTGACTGTGAACGAGATCCGATCACGCTTCACACTCAAAGGGGGGTCATCAGAGGCGCACTCAGAGGAGCCATCAGAGGCCATCAAGAGGCCATTCACGTGCCTCACCTGCTGCACGGAGTGACGATCGAGTTCAATCAAGAGGCAATCATGGACTCTGAGCGACAGTGGTCACCAGAGGCTCCTCTGTCTTAGAACAGACGCAATCGTAACGCAATCAGTCACCTGGACCGCTGTCGCGAGCGTGACGAGCTGGCCGAGGGGGAGGGCGGCCTTGACTTCATTCCCGAGGCTCTCGGCTGGCATGGCAGCGGGGAGAGTCCCGGTGGGGAGCTGCGCTGAGACGATCGGCGAGCCAACGCAGTGCGCGCGGTGCTTGCCCATCTGCGCCTCCGTCCGCGCCACCCTCTCGGGCGCTTCTTCGTCCTCGAGCACCACCGAGCCCGCGCCCGCCTCGTCGGGTGGCAGGGGGAGGCACGCAGAGACGAGCGTGGCTGAGCCGAGCGATGATGGCAAGGTCTTGAGGGAGTCGCCCAGGGAGCGCATGCTCACGAGCGCGAGGGCGGGCGAGCTCGTGAGCATGGAACGCGTCGCGTCCAAGTCGGGCGAGCCGGCCTTCGAGCCACCGTCGGCGCGGCCCCGCCTGACCAGGTCCCGGCTCGTCAGCGCGACGAGCTCCACGGGCGAGAGTGGCGGCCCGGGCGCGGGCGAGGGCATCTCGAGCATCTCGAGAGCATCCGACAACTGCCCGCCCATCTCGGGCAGCTCCTCCGTGTGCTCGAGCATGGGCTCGTCCTCGCGCATGCACCGCCACATGTTGAGCACCTCCTCCACGTCGTAGGGCTCGGGCTCGGCTTGGGGACGCGGGAGCGCGTCGAGGAAGCGCTGCGCACGCGGAGCCGAAGGACACGGGCGTGAGAATGGGTGCAGCGTGCAGGGCGGAGAGCGGGAACTGGGCAGGCAGCCCCACCTGCGCCGACTCCACCTTCTTGTGCCGCGAGATGCCGAGTGCTGCCTTGCAGCACTCCTGGTCAAACACCGTACCGCGGTCGCACAGATCAGAGAGCTCGGGTGTCGACATGCCGCGGATGCGCTCGTCCAAAGGCTTGCCAAAGTCCTCGGGGCACCTCTTGGGCTCCTTGCACTTGATGATGCGCATCTGCATCATGACCTCCAGGCGGGCGCGTACCGTCTTGAGCACCTCTTCAATGTCGATCTGCGTGTTGGCATCCGAGCCTAGAGCATCGACCGTGTCCGAGACTCCGGGGTTGATGGGGCCGGCTGGTGCTTGCGCAACTAGGAGACGGGTTGTGATGCGCGTGGTGCGCAGGGCGGAGATTGGGACGGTGCATTTACTCGGGTTACCTGCTGGTGAGCCCGCGGCAGCAGGCAATACTTCGTTGGCGCGTGGCCTGGCCTTAATGGCATGGTGTTGATCGGCTTGTCTAGTGCTGCTCCTCAACGCGCGGCCCGGGACGATTCGACCATCAATGCGGCTTGCAAACTCCATGACTATGTATCTGCTCTCCGCGCTCGGCTTCGCTCGTGCGGCGCGGGGTATGGCGCGATTTTGTGCTCTGGCCAGCAGCGGTCCGCTGCCTCGTTCATATGAATTCCAGATTTGGGTAGCAAAGTGCGTTTTCCTGCATGCATTCGGCGCATGAAACCAAGGCTAGCGCGTCTATGGCTATGTGAATCGTGATATCTTTGTCAACATGATACCCCTCTAGGCGCGCGCGCGCATGGGCGGCGGCCGCGTGTCCCGTCCGTCTGTGGCGGCTGTGGCGTGCTGGGGGCGCCCGGAGGGGTGGGCGAGCGGTGATCGACGGTACTTTGATCGGCAGTCCACGTCTTTCGTGTATGAAAAAGTAATGAAAAAGTAATGAACGGCTGATGACTTCATCTCAAGAGCTCTTATCTCAGGGGCCCATGGACGCTTCGTTGGTCGCGCGCGGCTTGAGGCCTTTGTCGCCCTTGGGCAGCGAGAGCGAGAGCCCACGGCGAGGCGCCGTGCCGGGCGGTGGCGCCTGGCTGTAAGCGGGCGCCTGGCTGTAGGCGTGCGCTTGGTTGTAGGCGGGCACCTGGTTGTAGGCGGGCACCTGGTTGTAGGCGGGCGACTGGTTGTAGGCGGGCGCCTGACCATAGCTGTGCATCTGATGATGCATCGGCTGCGGCGGCTGCGCCATGGGCTGCGCGTACTGCGGCGGCAGCGCGTACTGCTGGTGCGCCGACGGCAGCTGGTACGCATGCCCAAGCGGTGGCGGCGGCAGCTGCGCTCCGGAAACAAAGCCCCCCGCGCCACCCCTGCCGCCGCCATTGCCGCCGCTCGCGCTACCACTGCCGGCGCCGCGTGCGCCCGCGCTGCCGTGGGCGCCCGCGCTGCCGTGGGATGAGGTGCTGCCGGGCACAGGAATATCCATGGCCACCAGTGCCGCGTCAAAGTCAAAGTCCTCATCACCACCCGCGACCGCGTGGCCAACGGCCGCGCCGGCTGTAGCTCCGCTCGCCGGCCCGTCGCCGAAGAGGGCGTCATCGCTCAGTCGTGCGGCGCTCTCTGGACTGAGTCGCATGGGCGGAGCGCCGGCGTGTGCGTGGAATGGTGGAGCGAAGGTGGCGGTGGGCGCGTGTGTGGGTGCGTGTGTGTGGGTGGGAGCAAGCTGCTGAGGGTGGGTCGGCGCGTGCGGCACGCCACTGGCCGCCCAGCCTGGCGCTGTCGTCTGCCCTGGGGGGTACGAAGAGCCCACGTGAGTTGGGGCCGCCCGACCGCTGCCAGTGGGACGATGTGCAAACTGCTCAAAGTAGGGCGAGACAGCGGCGGCCGCGGCGGCGGCGGGTGCGGCGGGTGCGGCAGCGAGTGCGGTGGGTGGTGCGGCGGGTGCGGCGGCGGGTGCGGGGCGCTGCGAAGGCGGCAACGGTGCCCCTCCGCCCATCGAGGCAGGCGGCGGCCGCTGGGAGGGCGGCAGAGCGAAGTCGGGATCATCTTCTTCGTCCGGCTCAGGGGCAATCTTGAGCCGCTTGCCTGGAGGTGCGGCGGCTGCCGCTCGCGCCGCACTCGCCTCCGCCCGCTCCCTCTTCTCACGCTTCTCCTGCTCCTCCTTCTCAGCAGCCTCCATGTTCGCCTTTGCACGCGGCAGGAGCTCGGGGTGGCGCTGCACGAACGCGCGGATCAACCCTAAAATGGCCGGCCCGAAGCGCTCGGCTTTGTTCTTGCCGATGCCGTGGATGGCTTTGAGCTGGCTGTCACTAAACGGCAGCACGTTCACAATCTCCTTCTGGACCTTGTCGGGCCAAATCGTGAAGACGGCCTGACCCTTTTCGGCGAGCGACTTGCGCAGTGTCCGGAGCTCGTCGAAGAGCAACTCGTCCACGCCGCCTCCACCGCCCAGGGCGGCGCCACTCTCGCCAGCGCCGGCGTCGGCACCGACGCCCTCTCCTCCTTCGATCTCGAGGCCCGAGGTCTCGGGCACCTCTCTCGTCGCAAATGGCGCGAGCAGCGGCGTTCGGCCCTGACGGAGCGCCGCTGCGTTCGGTCCGAGCTGCAGGTACGCGTTGATGCCGCCGAAGTTCTCATTCGCCACGAGCAGCTCGTGCACGTAGCCCTGTACGATCATCAGCTTCAGGACGCGCTCAACCTCCACCTTCTTGTACTGTGCCCCTCCCTTGAAACCCGGGAGCTCCGGCAGCCCCTTTTGGCGCATCGCCTTGGTCTCGCTCCCCTTGAGCGCATCGACGAGCATCGTGAGCGTCAGCTGGCAGCGTGCCGCACCTAGCAGCTCGAGAGCGGACCGCCCGAGCTCCGAAACGTCTCGTGACTCGCTCTCGGTCGTGCGACGCGTTGCGCAGTTGTCGCACGTACCCTTGCACAGTGCCGCGTCGAACCGCTCCGCAAAGTACGAGAGCATCTGCACGCGCCGGCACACGAACTCGTTCTCGGCGTACCTGGCCCACACGCAATCAACACGCGATCAGCGATCAACACGCAATCAACACGCAATCAACACGCAATCAGCGATCCGTCAGCGATCCATCAGCTGGCACTCAAGGGGCGGCCCGTTCTCAGCGCACGAGATCATCTGTAGTAGCTGCTGGCGCCCTTCGGCCTTCACACGCTCGTCACCGTCGCTCTTGAGGATCATGGAGTCGATCTTGTTCTTGTCGGCGTACGTGTACATCAGGTAGCAGTCGGCGCGCTCGCCGTCGCGCCCAGCGCGCCCAGTCTCTTGCATGTATCCTTCGAGCGACTTGGGTAGGGAGTGGTGGAAGACAAAGCGCACCTGCACACGAACGCGGATCCGGAGGCGATCGGGGACGATCAGAAGGCGATCAGAGGCACTCAGCAGGAAATCTGAGGGCGTAGTAGGCGCACATTGGGCTTGTTGATGCCCATTCCGAAGGCGACGGTCGCACAGATGATGGCCACGTCATCATTCATCCACGCACGCTGCACGTGAGTGCGCTCCTCCGAGGGCATGTCGGCGTGGTAGTGGGCCGCCGAGCCAACCCCATTCTCGCGCAGCTTGGCCGCCACCTCCTCGCAGTCGCGCCGTGAGCAGCAGTAGACGATGCCTGTCTGCCCGCGGTACCGCTGCTTGATGAGCTTCGCAATCTCCTCGACGCACCCCTTGCGCTTGGGTTGCACGTAGTAGCGAAGGTTCGGCCGGTTGAAGGACGAGGCGAACGTCACCGGCTCGCGCAGCTGCAGGATGGTGCTCACGTCGAGGCGCACGCGCTCGGTCGCAGTCGCAGTGAGCGCGACGAGCGGCACAGTAGGGAAATTGTGCTTGAGCTTCGAGAGGCACTTGTAGTCGGGACGGAAGTCGTGCCCCCATTGGCTCACACAATGCGCCTCATCCACCACAAACCGTTTGAGCAGCCCATGATCGTGCAGCTTGCGCAGCACGTTGGTGAGCCCCGAGGAGGCCGAGATCTTCTCGGGCGTCACATAGAGGAGGCGCAGGCCGTCGGGAGCTCGAATCTCGGAGGGGGAGTGAAGGTGCCGGTAGATGGCGCTGATATCGTCCTGGGATCGGGACGACGTGAGCGCCTCGGCCATCACTCCCTGGTGCACGAGCGCATCCACCTGGCCGCGGAGGCACGGAGGTGGTTGGGAGGGTTTGGGTCGGGGTTTTCGGGGCATGAGCTCTCTGGAGGAGGGGGGGGGCAGGGATCGTCCGTGGATCGTCTCGGGGAGGAGGGGGGCTCAGGGAGGAGGGGGGCTCAGGGAGGAGGGGGGGCTCTCCATGGATGGGCTCAGGGATTGTCTCGGGCTTCGGAGGCATTGTCGGAGGAAGGGTCGGAGGAATCGGCTTCGCACCTGATCGGTGATGAGCGAGACGAGCGGGCAGATGACGACTGTGACGCCCTGGTCGACGATGGCAGGCAGCTGATAGCATAGGGACTTGCCGCCACCGGTGGGCATGATCACGAAGACGTCACGACCCGACATGGTCGCGTTGATGACGCCACGCTGGTGCGATCGAAACTCGCGATAGCCGAAAATTCGGAGCAGTGCGCGATCGAGCTCGGCAGTCCACGGGAAGCGGTCGTGGTTCCACTGCTGCACCGCTGCGCTCGTGACGGCCGCCACGTCCTGCTGACCTGCCAAGGTCGCCGCAGCGGCAGGCGGCGCGTGCGGCATCGCCAGTGGCACATGCGGTGCGGGTTCATAACCGCCACGGCCGCCCCCCCACTCGCCGCCGCCTCCGAGGCCGCCGCCGCCACCGCCGAAGCCGCCACCGCCGCCGCGGTTGGGACAGTCACGAGCCCAGTGGCCCTCCTGGCCGCAGTTGTGGCACGGTGCACCGCCGTAGCCACTGCCGCCGCCGCCGTACCCGCTGCTGCCGCCGCCGTAGCCGCTGCCGCCGCCGCCGCCGTAGGCACCGACGCCGCCGCCGCCGCCGCCGCCACCGCCGCCACCGTAGCCACTGCCGCCGCCGCTGTCAAAGCCGAAACCGCTTGGCCCTGCGCCGCCACCACCTCCACCGTATCCCCCACCACTGTACGCGCTGCCGCCGTAAGCACCGCCGCCGTATGCACCGCCGCCGCCGCCGCCACCGTACGCCCCATCGCCGCCGGAAAAGCCGCCGGCATAGCTGGGTCCGAAAGGCGGGTGCGTGCTCGCATAGCCAGCTGAGGCTCCTGGCGTCGGCGGCGCGTACGCCGCCCCCGATGGCGGACCCGCCCCCGCGCCTGCCCAGCCTGCGCCGCCACCAACGCCACCAACGCCGCCGCCTGTAGCCGGGTGCGCCATGGACGCCTGTAGCGACGGCGCAGCCGCCGCACAAGTGTGGCGGGCACTCAGGGCGTCATGGCGCACCCGGCTCGCCTCATCGGGCCAGCTGGCGCCGCTCTTCATGAAGATCATTTGCAGATTGCACAACTCCGCGAGCTCTTCGTGACTCAGCGACGCCGGCGGCCGCTGCTGAGGCGCTGCGGGCGCTGGTGCTCGTGGCGGCTCCTGTGTTTGGTGGTGTGGCGGTAGCTGTGGTGGATGCAGCGGCGGCTGGCTCGGCACACCGCGTACCAGTGTCGACGGATCCATCAGCGGCCGGGACGGCGGCGGGGGCATCGAAGCATGAAACGGCACTGGTGGCGCCGAGGGTGGGGCGGCCGACGGTCCGGCGCCGGCAGAGGGTGGCATACCGCCCGAAGCACAGCACCTGCAAGTGTCACACGCCGATGGCCAGGCACTCGGCCCAGCAGCGCCGACTCCGCAAGAGCCGTAACCCGGATGCGCTGAAGCTGAAGGGTAGTGCGCTGCTGCTGCCAGGGCTGCCGGCGCAGCCGCCATCGCGGTCCGCTCGGGCTTGGGCGGCGGCGCCTGGGCTGGCGGCAGCTTGGGCACCGGATCGAAGCGAGCGAACAGCTCAGCGGGCGAACGCCCAGGCGCCAAGGCCCACTTTGTGGGCTCCGAGGCACGAATCTTGCTTATCGTGGCGGTTAAGGCCACATCCGGAGCCATGGAGGACGGCCCGCAGGCAGCACTGGCTAGAGCTGGCGCCATCGCCCCTGGCGTAGGCGGCGCGAAGGCGGCGGCCGCCGCGCGGTTCTGCGAGAGCCACGCGAGCTGCTCGGCGAGGTTGCGCTTGAGAGGCTCGCTCATGCCCGCCGCGACGTCGGCGGGAAATCCGTGTGAATTGGGTGACGATTTCAAACTTGACTGTGAATTCTGTGTGAATGAGGTTGCGAAACGACTTCATAATTCGACCCGCTTCTCCTCCGCACTCCTGCTCCGCGCGCTGCACACATCCAGCGCGCGCTGATCGCGCAGCACGCACGGCTCCGCCGCTGAGAAGCGAAGGGCGGACTCCGAAAAGGCGGAGGGCGTGTGGAGCACGTGCTCGGTGGCGCTCTTGATAGCCCACCAGTCCGCCCAAGTGCGCAACGTCGCGAGCGTGCGCTCGCTGCGCCGTTGCTCGGCCCCTGGTGATCCCTGTCCGCCGCCTGCGAAGACGGAGCGCTCGGCACTGTGCGGCAAGACGCCCCACTGAGGGCATGCCCACTTGGCGCTACCGCACAGCACGTCGCGGATCGGCTGTGAGTCGGTGAGCACGTACGCGTCAGCGGGTAGCACCCTCGCTATACGCTTCGCCATCGCTATGGGCTCATCGTCGTCGCCGTCGACGGCAGCGGCAGCGATCCCGGCGGCAGCAAAGAGGCCACGCCGGCTGGGCTCGTGAAGATCGCCGACGCGTAAGTGAACGACGAGGCGGGCGGGTGGCGGCGGGGGTAACAAGCGAGATAATTCAAGTCTGGGATCCGCCGGAAGCTCAAGCGGACGCGCAGACGAGTCGACGAGACCGCCGCCGCCATCGCCATGGACGACCACGACGCTGCGATTTCCAGAGAGCAACTCCTCGGCAGTGGGAAGTGGCGTCGATTCGCCAAAGCTCCACAGCTCAAGCACCGCGTCCGCATCGAGCAACGCCGTGGATCCGGCGGCGACGGCAAAGTAAGACTCGGCGGGTGGGCAGACGAGTCGCCAATCAAAGGCAAGCTCGAACGCCGCCCACTTTACGCAAGCCTGTCGATTGTGCTTTTGCGCCAAGACTAGCACCGCCGCTAGGCCATTCATCATCGTGCCAATGCCCTGGCCGCGTGAAGGTGCGCGGAAGACAAGGTAGCGTGAAGAGGCTTCCTCCATTGAAGCGGAAGTCACGGAACCGTGAGCTGTGAACTTGGCGCTCGCGCTGTGAAATAAACCATGATTTTCGGGAGTCCGCAGCTCAAACTGGCAAAGCCAACGAAGACGCGCACCCTCTCGTTCCTCCACCACCTCTGAACTGCCCCAAGTCGAGCAGTCGGCCGCAGCCCGCTCGGAAGCGCTCGCCATTCGTCTGCTTGTCGGGCACAAGACTCATCTGCTCACCACCGCCTTGCATGCCGCATGGTGGGTTTGCGCCGCATGCTGGCCCGAAGAAGACATCGTTGACTACCACACCATGCGCGTCAGCGCATGAGATGTGGAGCATGGGCACCGTAGCGGGCATGGGCATGGGCGCCGTAGCCAAACCTCCATCGCCACGAACGGCAACGCCCCTACCTCCATTGCGACCTCCCGCACCTTCTCCTCCTCCACTGCCGCCAGCGCCTCCCGAACTCCAAGCGCCCCTCGCGCGCGCGCCGCCAAAGCCCGAGTAGCGGCCAGCCGCCAGAGCCGGGAAGCACGCGTGCGAGATCCACGCGGAGTGGTACCTGATGATGGAGGCACTCAGAGGCAATCAGAGGCAATCAGCCATGTACAAGCACGCGTGCGAGATCTAGGCGGAGTGGTACCTGATGATGGAGGCACTCAGAGGCACTCAGCCATGTACCCAAACGTCTCGAACAACCTGGTTAGGGGGGCACTCAGAGGTAATCAGCCATATACCCAAAAGTCTCGAGCATGGAGGCCGCGCCAAAGAACACGAGCGTCTCTGCCGCATACAGCGCGTAGTTGTTGGGCAGCTCTGTGCAGGCTCACGTGCAGCGCCACTCAGAAGACAGAGGAGGCCACCATCAAAGAGAGATTCGGGCAATAGAGAGGCAACTGGTTGCAATCCAGATTCAATCCAGATTCCATCCAGAGGCAATCCAGAGGCAATCGAGAGGCAATGAAGAGACAATCAAGAGGCAACGGGTGTACCTCGCAGCGCGCTTAAGTCCTCGGCGAAGGTGAGATTATATCTCCGACGCAGCTGCTCGAAGTAGCTTGGCGGCTCGGTGGAGCCCACATAGAGCGGCGTGCCGGGCGGATACCACAGGCCGAGCCGCGCGAGCAGTGCGTCCGCCCCTGTGAGCGCCGCGGCCTCGGCGCAGGTGGCAGCGTCGCCGCAGCCATAGCCCACCCGAAGCCGGTCGGAGCGGCGCACATGCACTGCCGCGTACCACCCGCCGAGCGCGTGGCGCACGGCGGCAGCAGCAGCACGGATCGGTGCCGCGTAGAAGAGCCCCGAGCGCAGCATGTGCACCGCCAGGCCGCAGCTGCTTCGTCTTCGATAGAGCTCACCACGCGCACCGACCGCAGCATCGAGCACTGCCGAGAGGGCGTCGCACTGCACTAGATTGTACGAGCACGGGCGGAACCAGTAGCCGGAGACGCGCCGGCGCACAAACGGCGCGCGCGAGCACGGCAGATCGCGTGCGATGCGATCCGTAGTCCACGTGCGGTCCACGTTGGTTGCGTCATGCGAGGCCGGCGGCGGCGGATGGATGTCGAGGCGACGGAGCTCGATCGGCACCAATCGGCGGATGCCGTCGAGGTCGATGAGGGTCGATGTGGGCACGCTGAACCCTGTCACACCCTTCTCGCCCACGCAGCCAGGGCTCGGCTGGCGGCCCTTGGCGTGCCAGCGCAGTTCGTGCTTCACGCTGATGCAGAGAGCCTCTGGAAATACGAGCGTGCGATTGAGTGCGACGGCCTCCGCGATAGCGCACGAGAGGGCTGCCAGCTGGTGGTTGAGCCCCATCACGCGGTCCGATAACCAAGGATGGAATTCCAAGAGGCATTGAGCCGAGGAGTCCATTTTCAGGGCCTTCGAAAAACTAGCGTGAACGATCCTTTCAAGTCGCCCGGTCCGGTGTCTTTGGGTTTTGAACGTC
Organism: Chrysochromulina tobinii; assembly: GCA_001275005.1. Lineage (NCBI taxonomy): Eukaryota > Haptophyta > Prymnesiales > Chrysochromulinaceae > Chrysochromulina > Chrysochromulina tobinii. The sequence continues at coordinate 20,881 of JWZX01002521.1, read as the reverse complement.
TCGTTCCTATGCTTTCCAATATGTTGTTGCGCAAGCGCTTTGGCAAAGCATGATGACTGCGGCACTCTTGTAAAGAACAAGGTGTCCCGAAAAAGGACCCACATATAGTCTATCACATAGTGTTGTACAATGTCGAGACTGATGAGCGACGACGCGCTCGTGTTACGAGGATATTGAAACTGAGTTAATAAATCGCCCGCCACAGGGGGAACCACGTGTGCAGTCGTACACCCACGGGGAAGGAGCGGTTCCGCCCCGCGCGGACTCGCGGGAGCGCTCCCGCCCGCGCCTTGGCTATATCGCCTCGAAGTGCTGCGTCATGCGCACGGTCTCGCCATCGCGGAGGGTCCGCTCCAGTTCTATTACCATACGGCCGTCGGCATCCACTGAACGACGCTGCCGGAAGGTGGGGCATTCTATCCTGACGCACGGGCGGCCGTGCTCGGAGCCGCCCAGGTGCTGCGCGTACGTCTCTTCCACCCAGAGCGAGCCGTCACGCAGCCACTTTGCACGCTGCTTGATCGGTAGCCGCCCGAAGCCGCGGCTGGAGTGCACGCGGTAGTCGGGTCGGATGGTGTACGTGTTCGTGCCACGCCGGTCGATAACTTTGAGTGTGAGGCTCTTGTCTTCCTCGAAAGTGAGCTCCTGGTCCTGCGAGGCGCGGATGGCCAGGCTGCGCTTCAGGTAGCCCACACCCACGGCGCGATCGAGGAAGCGGTCGAAGGCACGGCTCTTCTCGCTGTCTGCGGGCGGCCTGATCCAGCGCCATGCGCCCTCGAGCGCCGTCGGCGCGATCACCTGCTGCTGCTGCTGTGCCTGCCACATCCGTGGCCAGTCCTCCGGGCCGCGCCGCCGTCGCCACCATACTAGCCTGCTCATGAGACCGCCGCGCTCCCCGGGGCCAAAATGATGAAGCCGCTCGCTGGCGTCAAGCGCGGCAGGCGTAGACAGCAGCCGGCCATTGGAGCCGAGGAGGGCGAAGATGATGCTCACAAACACCCAGTGGCCACGCGCCCTCGTTGCACGACTACTGAGGAAGGCTCGAAGCGCCGGCATGGCCGCGGCCAGGACCCACCGATACAAATGAGAGATGACGCAAGTTGGGCTTTTTGGATTTGGGCTGTGCGAAAACGCCGTCGATTCAAGTCGAATCCACAAAGGGGTTCCTCGTGAATTTCATTGACGAAGCTACATTCCCCCCTGACTTCTCTTGGCGATCTTACCACGACGTCTCGAAGGGAGATCACGAGATCTCGCTACCGACGTGATGCCGGATACCATTGTGTATGCGGAAGCCATTGAAATGACCAGGTCAGAGGAGCTTTACAGCGCCTACGTATGGTTCAAAAACCTCTTCATGCCCACACTCAGAGGGCGGCCGGCCTGCAAGCCGACAATGCCGATGGTCATCCCGATCATCCGCAGCGAGCTGGCACAGGTGATCGGGCCCATCAGCAGTGCGACGGACTTCACGTTTGTGGACCTGGGCTGCGGGCAAGGCGTCATGCTACGTCCAATGTCCGAGGCCACCATCGATGGCAAGCCCATGTTTGAGGGATGCGTGGGCGTGGAGCTCGACCCGAACACAGCGACGGAGGCAGTAGCTGCTGTCAAGGACGATCCAAGATGCAAGGTGGAGTGCGGTGACATGTTTGGCTTCGTGGACCGCGTGTGCGCTGGCAAGCGTCTCTTCGGCGGGCGCGCGGCCTTTTACATCTACGAGCCGCTCTGGATGGCCAACTTGCCCGAGGCCGAGATGGACCGCCTGTACGCGGGTCTCGCTGCGCAGGTGGCCAAGCATCCGGGCTCGATGATCGTGTACTGCTCGGCCGACTCTTACCGCGAGCTGAAGGCGAGCGTGCTCGAGGCGAGCGGCCTCGTGCTCCAGCGCTCCGTGCCCGTCGCGCAAAACGGCGTCTTCAACAGACTCCGTGGCAAGTTCAACACGCTGGAGGTATGGCAGGCTCCGCAGGCCGGCGGCGACAGCTCCCGGAGCCGGCGGCGGCAAGCCGAGTCCCCGAAGCGGCGCTGAGAGCAGAGGGCAACGGAATGACAGTGCGAAAACGTGTGTGAATAGTGCGTCCGAGCTCGGCCTTTGGCTTGACTTGACTAGCCACAAGTCTAGACATGACTTGACTTGACTTGGCATGACTTGGCCCCGCACGAGAAATTGCGAACAAGTTTTTTGTGGTCTCTCATTTGCAGAGTCATGAAGCCTCCTAGCTTGAGGAGTGTCTCTCCAACCAAGATGCCTGTGGTGTGCGAACCACATGAAATAATGGCGTCCACCACGTCTCCACTCCTGTCGCTGCCCGATGACCTTCTCGGCCGCTGCATGCACCTCTTGCCGCTCGGCTCGCTAGTGCCGTCGATCGCGGCGCTGCGCCTCGTTTGCCGCTCGCTGGCTGAGGCGCTCGCTGCCGAAAGCGCCATCTACACGGCTCTCCTTCCCTGCTTCGTCAGCGTGGTCTTGGTGCAACCATCCTCGCCGTCGCGGCGAAGCGCGCGGCTCGCTGAGCTCAGCCCTGGCGAGACCTTCCGACGCGAATGGCGTGGTCTCGTGCAGCGCCTCGAGGCTCGCCACCACACGATCGCTTGTGCGGGCCAGGATTCCAAGGACCTCACGCTGAGCATGCTCAAGGCACGCGTGGCGCACTTTGGCGAGCGGCTCATCGACCGCCCGTCGCCCGTGTACAACGCGACGCTCCTCATGGAGGTGTGCCGCGCCCGAGGCGCGCGCGAGCAAACGCTGATCGCGCTGGCTGAGCACCTAGTCCTCAAGCTCGGTGCTGACCCGAGCGCGCGGCCGCATGCGCACGCGGTCACGCCGCTCATCATCGCCGCGGCGCGCGGCCTGCCCAAGCTCGCTGCGTTCCTGCTGGCCTGCGGTGCCGACCCACGCCCCCGCGGCGAGGGCCGGTTTCGGCTGTGCGGTCAGCGCGCGACGGTCTCTGGCATCCTTTGCGCGCGCGGTTTCGTGCGGAGGCTCTATCTCGCTGAGGAGCAGTCGGGCGTGCTGCGCGATGAGCGTGAGTCGCTCCTGCTCACACATCGTGTACTCGAGGCACACGGTTCACAGCCGAGGACGTCTGCAATACCTCGGGCGAGCGCAAACGCCGCCGTCAGCGCGGCGTCGCGCTTCATCGCAGCCTGCGATTATCCCGATCGCCTCCGCCTCGACGAGGCGGAGGCGTGCTCTGTATTGTGTACTGTCAGCCGCACTGAGGACGGCATACATGCGCCCGAGGCGGCGCGGCTGGAACGGGTCGCGGATGATCAGAGTTGCCATTAGGCATGCGCGAACAGGTCAGCGGAACGCATGGGAACGTTGGTGTTCCACGAGACAGCTGTCTAATCAACGAATACAACGAAGTTGTGCCTTCGTGAGTCCACATGTGACGAAACCTGTGACCTTTTCTTCTCGTTGGTTCTCGGCCAAGGCGACCATGATGCTCTTTGGCCTCTCTCGAAGCCCCGAGCTCAATGGACGCACGGTTCGCGTCCTTGGCGATGGTTTCCCGAACGAACAAGGCAGGATTGCTGTACAGATTGAAGTCGAGCCACCCAGGACTATACTTGTCCAGCCACAGAATTGGGCCATCGTGCCCATTCAAAGTTGGTTGAGCTCATCTTCAGCAGTCCAGACGTGATTTCGACAGTTGTGGACCGCCTCTGTCTCGATGCAGAGCATGCTGCAAGGGGATGGGCACATGTTCGAATGCTTCCACTGCACGAGAACCCAATGCACCTTGGCGACCTAGAAGCTGCCGCATTAGTTTGCAAGTCATTTGCCACCGTGGTACATGGCTCCAATGAGTTCTGGAAGCGCTTATGCCATGCTCGTTGGAGGTCGAAATTTGGGTTCCGTGCTCGTTGGGATTGTGCGCTGGCCCACACAGAGCCGCTGCGATGGCGCCGCGCCTTCCAGAACGAGGAATTGGCCCGAAACCAAACTTGCATCACGGAAGAGGAGCTGCATGCCCTCACCTTCGACTTCCGGTTCTGGATCGGTGCGCGCGCGCGCACGGCGACGATGGCGTGGTGCTTACTGGCTTGCGGCGGTCGGTCAGCACGTACGTACGGTTGAAACCCTTGCCGACTTCCGAGCAGTCGATATCGCTGCACCAACTTCGTGAGATCAATGCCCTGAGCCTACAATCAGCCCGTTCCCAGTTTGAGCTCGACGCCAGAGCTCCAGATTCGGCGGCGCCATCAGAATTCAACTGGTGTCAGGGTGCAGTGCTGGGCCATCCAAACGGGGATGCACCGCTCATCACGACGCTCAAGAGGTGGTTCATGTTGCGAGGGCGTGTGCTTCAATGGGGCTACTATCCACACCTCTGGCCCGAGGGGCGAGTAGAGGCCTTAGCATCGTGGGGCTGGCAAATTTCAAATCCGAATGTGTGTCTTCGCGCCATCGACGACCCTGACGTGCACGAGGACACGAAAGCAGCCTGTCCGCACGAAGAATATCCCGCTGATGGCCACAGCATGAGGCACGCCAACTTTGACGATCTAATCAGCACTCTGGACAAGGTGCGACTGCTCCATGGGCGCCTGGTCGAGTTGCCACGCTCGTACATTGACAACGATGACAATTGGGCGCACGTACGTTCGGAAGATTTTAAGAGGTGGCGTTGGCGTTTTACGCGTATGGGCTGCTTCGGTAATTGGGCGCACCTCCGGTAGATTTAAGAGGAGGCTTTGGCGTTTTACGCGTTTGGGCTGTTTCGGTTTTGTTTAATTCGGGCTGCGGACGCAGTCGAAGGCCCAAATTTGGGTGGCCTGGCGAATTTCTACCTCGAAAACCAAGTTCCAATTATATCGAGGGGTAGGTATCTAAATTGAGATTCAGGGAGGGGCGCCACCTATTAAAGGGACGCCTTTGGGAGGAAGCTCACTTTCGTCGAGGCCGGCGGAGTTGGTCGCCTAGCGCGACCGGCATCCCGGGCTCCCAATTAGTGAACGAGGCGGATACGTAAATTAGGTTTCGAATACTCTATAGGCTCGGGGTATTAAAGGGACGCCTTTGGGAGGAAGCTCACTTTCGTCGAGGCCGGCGGAGTTGGTTGCCTAGCGCGACCGGCATCCCGGGCTCCCAATTAGTGAACGAGGCGGATACGTAAAATTACGTTTGCCACGAGCTATAGGCTCGGGGAAAGGACAGGGGGGCTGTCCACCTGGGCGGCGTAGCAGAACAATCGGTCCATGCAACCTAGTAGCAAAATTGCTAATCGGCATGCGGCATCTATAAAAATCGTCGTGTACGAACCGCCTCCTTTCCGCGCCAGCGCGCCAGCGCGCCGCGAGAAATTGCGTAATTATAGCGCGACACCGTCCGCGGTCTATCTCCGAGCGGCGTCGGGGTACGGGGAGCGGGGAGCGCGCGTAGAGCGCGCGCGCTTGCACGCATGCACGCGCAGCGCGCACCGCACGGGCAACTGCCCCACGCATTGTGCCCCACGGGCCGGCTACGGGCCGGCGCACGCCACGCCCAGACGGCCGGGCCGGAAACGGCGGCTGACCGGGGTGCGGTAGCCGGTACGCTTTAAACGCTAGAGAAAGCGGTACCCTGCGAACGGGAACGGGAACGCCCGAAGCCTCAGGTGCGACAGGTGCCGCGCTCGAGGATGCCTCGCTGATAGCAGACGTGAGACGTCCGCGCCCCCGTCGGAAACTAAAAAGAGGTCCCCCCGATCGAGCCAGTGGTCCCACGACGCACGAGCGGTGCCGCGATAGCGAGGCTACAGGCTTCAGGCGTGAGGGTTTCGATTCGTTCATGTTCGCATGCGATCTGTCGTTATCTCGATTGCCCTTGCTCGATTGAGTCTGGAGCTCCGCAACTCACCGTTGAGCGCCGGGCCGCGCTGCCCGCCGTGCCGCGCCCCGAAGAAAGTCATCTTCACAGTCTCGCCGATCAATCGCGAATTGCCAGGCCTTGTAACGGTCACAAGTACAGTACTTTACCGGTACGCTCGTTTTGCGGTGGACCGGTCCGAAAAGGACAAGCCCGAGGGGAACTCTGTAGGGCTTGGTCAGCCGCAACAAAAGGCGCAACTCCGTGCCACCTAGGCCGCGTCTCGCGTTCTCTGTCCCTCAACCTCGTCGTTCGCTGCTGCTCAGCCCTTTGGCATGGAACCACTATTCGACATTCACACGGACATTGACCTGCTAACTCGAGAATGGTTGCAAAGGCAACCTCTCTTTGAGATCACCGTGCCGCAAGCGAACCGTTACCTTAGCGAAGCTGGGCGTCAGCAGCATTCCGTGAAAGTTCACGAACAGTCATCGATCGCTTCGCGACAGGTTGCGCAACTGAAGCCACGCACCCTCATTCGTGTGCTTGACACTTTCGAGTACGTTTACGAGAGCTCGACTTCTTTGCGGGCCCTTGTTGTACTAAACCGTTCACATCGGCCGCTCGGCTGGTTGACAGCCAAAACAGGCGGCGGGGAGTCAATCATCCAGCTGTTTGCACGACCGATATACGAGGTGAAGCTCGAAGCCAAGATTGGTCATCTCTGCCAGCACTCCCTTTTGGCATCGACAGGGACGCTGGCCTTAGCCACAAAAGTGCACATCCTTCAGAACCAGCGAGCCAAGAACGGCGGGCACCGTGCGCTTGTGAGAATTCTCGGTGATCTGTCACCAGTTGGCTGGGTCACCGCCACCAAGCCTGACGGGACCAAAATATTGCAGGAGGTGCATGAACCGGCCAACATAGTTGAGATGTACGAGGCCCAACTGCGACCCGCGTTGTCTCCGCGCGCGATCTCGCCGCCCCACACATCTTCAACAAATGCCACGTCGCCACAGCTTTTGTCAGCGCGCACCCCCCTATCAGAGCGTGGCACATCGGCCAGGCTCACATCAGCTCCTTCTGCACGGTCCTCGTCGCATGTTGCGTCCGCCAGGCCCTCTTCGCCAGCATCCTTTGCCAGACCGACACCGCCGCTATCATCATCTCGCAAGGTGCTGCAGCAGCGCGAGCTTCAGGAGCCCAAAGGCAGCGCCCGTACGCCATCTCCTCGAACGGCACGAGGCTCCAACCCACAAGCATGTCGGTCTCGAGCCCGCTCTGTCGAGCTCGCCTCGAGCCCACTCGTCACGATCGTGGGGCGGGAACCGGAACTATCTGCAACATCGTTGGCGCTTGTGGGCTTGTGGCGCCGTGGCCTCGGTGGTGTCACCAAGCACATGGGCTCTGCAAAGGGCGGCCAGATCCTTGAGCGCGCGGTGGAGGATGTTCTTCGCCGGCGGCATGATCGCTTTCTCTCAGCTGATGCTCTGCGGGATGAAGCGCTTGGACTGCAAAAGGATGCTATTAAGGAGGAGAAGAAGCTCGTCAAGCAGACGGATGCAAAGTTGGTCGAACATTTTGCTAAGCTGTTGGAGTCACAAGGTGAGGGTGCGCTGAATGGGCTCCTGCAGTCTTGGGATGAAATACGCAAGGGCAAGATCTCGCGCAATCAGTTCGCCGTCTGCGTGAGAAAGATCATTTCGATGAGCGACTCTCAAGTAAACGATCTTTTTGATCGCTATGCAGAATACAACAAGGCCGACAAGCTCGCCGAGAAGCCCATGGAGATTGACATGAGCGAGTTGCAAAGCGGGGTAAGAAAGCACATCGATGCGTCTGCGAGCGAGCGAGCCAACCTCAAAACTCTGCGTGAGCGCTGCGAATCATGGCGCGCGCACGCAAGCATTGCCATCTCAGCAGCAGAGGTGACTGATCTTCTCGACAAAGCTGACGACGAAGTTGAGAAACTGAAGCAGGAGGTAACCATTGGTACGAAAATAGGCTCCATGTTGATCAAACGTGCGATGGAGCCGGCCCTAGCGGCCGAAATGTGGGCAGACCCACAGGGAGGTGTCGTCCACTTCGAAGAATTTGCGAACAACATCAAGGTGCTCGGCGTGTCTGCAGAGCCAGCCGAAATCGACGAGCTTTTCGACAAAATCGACAAGGATCAAAGCGGCCTGCTCGATAAGCATAAGCTCAAGAACGCACTCTCTGCGTTTGAAATGATGGCCCGCGAGCATACGAAGCGAGGAAAGGCGCTCTACACTCAAGTCTTGAACACCTTCAACGACGTGCGGATTGCACAAAATGAGTACATAATCTCCAGCCGGCGCAATCTCAAAGAGCACCACCGAGATTCACCGTCGTGCCTTCGAGGGAGAGTAGACAGTAGTTACGAGTAAACCGAACCGAGTAGTAATCGACAATTCGACATGCACTCGCGTGCGAGGGTACAGTACAATGATCAATGTATCTCCATCGTAATCATACTCACCGCGTTCGTGTTACGTATTTACTATTTTGACTACACGGTAAACGCCAGACCGAACGCGTGCACGCTTCGGGTCGCCGTGGTCGCGTGGACAGAGGGAGAGGCGAGCCGCCCGGGTAACTATGGGATATATGCGGACTCGGGAGCCGTCACGCGGACGAGACGATTAACTACGGACGAGCGACAAATAAGTCACCAGAGGACGTGCCTTCTCCTCCCGTCCGCCTCGACGCTACGAAGGACTCCCTGGACGGGCTCCTGCGCCCCCGAGCCCGCAGGCGTCATACACGAGAACACGACACGCGCTCTCTCGGACTCTCGCTACAATCAGGTTCTACCCGAGCAAACTGCCGAGACGTCGAGGATCGAACACTCGTCCAGCCGACCCAACCGCAGCACCTCCCGCTGCGAGGAGAGCTCATGCTGCGGTACGTAGTAGCTGCGCGAGCACGACGCCTTGAGCAGCGCGGCCATGTCGCTCGCAGCCGGGTCGTCCCTCTCCATTCGCGCGTACGTTGCCAGAGCCGCCTGGCTTGCTGCCGCCCACGCATCTGGCGTACCAGATGAGAGTCGAAGGATGGCATCGTTGAACTCGTCCGCCTCGTCCGCGAGCAGAGCCGCGGGCGCCGCCGTGGATGCCTCCGCGGGTGCATCGAGCCCGAGTGGCGAGGCGGCCGCCCTGGTGAGCACAAGAGGCACGCCCAGCTCGAGAGCGACGAGCAGCTTCGTATTGATCCCCGTGGTCGCGCGAATGGGGGCGATCATCGCGCGCCAAATGCGCAGCTCAGCGATCATCTGCGGCGAGGTGAGGAATCCAAGCTCGTCGATCCCATTCTTCTTCTCGGTGCCCAAGTACGGCGTGCCCCACGCCCAGCCGCACCGGGGGGCGCCATCCGCGCGTGCCAGGGCGCGGTCGCAGTCAAAGACCCCGCTGCCGTTGACTGTGGCTCCGGGCGAACGACCCACTAGGCGCAGGCGGAGCGTCGGGTCCAGTGCGCGCAGGCGCGGCCAGCAGTGGATCAGGAACCACTGCACACCCTGGTGGTTGGTCGCCGTCTGCCCATTGCCGAGGAAGCCCACGTAGCGTGAGCCCAAGCCACCGTCAGCCGCGCCGCCGCCGGTGCGCAGTGAGCCCCAGCCACCGTCAGCCGCGCCGCCGCCGGTGCGCATTTGCCGGAGTGGCGTGCGCATCAGCAACCAGCGTACGTGCTTGAGCGACGCGAATGCGCTGCGCTCCAGGTGCTGGTCGGCCGCGCTGACGTGCAGCACCGCGTCGGCGAGCGAGTAGAGCAGCCGTAGACGCGGCACGAGTGAGGCCGCCTGCTGCTCATATGTGCGTCGCACGAGCGGGTCAGACTCCCAACGGGCGAGCCGCTCGGCGCGCTCGGCGTGCGCGTCGTCGACTATGAGCGCGACATACGGCTGTCGGTGGTTGGGTGAGTGCGCGCGAAATAGCGGCAGTGTCAGCTCAGCGAACGCTGGCAAAGGGTCGTTCCAGAACCACACGCCAATGAGGACGAGGTCAAACCAGCCCGTCTGCGCGATGCGCGCGAGTTGCCGCATGCGGCCGGTGAAGCGGTAGAGCGCGGGCGGTGCGCGCAAGCAACTGCTCTCAAGGTCTGCGGGAGCGAAGTTGACAATGCCCAGTAGCCGCGCCAGCTCCGCGGTGCGCGGACTCTGCTCGCGCTCGGCCACGTGCTTGCGGTAGAGCAGGCTGACCTGCCGCCGCTCTGTCTTCAGCAGCCCGATGAGCGAGAGCAGACGGCGGTCACAACCCACGGGCTGCGGGTGTTGCTCGTGCACGACCAGCACCTGCTGCACGACTGTGTGACTCACGTCTCGCATCTTGCATGAATGCGACGGTGGTAACGCGAGCGCCGCTGGTGTGCACAACTCAAAAGCGTCACACTCCCGCGGATGCTCGCATGACACGGTGTTTGGCAGCTCCAGCATCCAAATGACAAGGGCATAGATTGTGCAGACCGCGGACACAGCGGGCAGAACTCCCATCAATGCTCGTCTCGCGGACTTTGCCGGCATGTCATCTGCGCGCAGGTCGCGAAGGTCGAAGACCTTTACCGTACTATCCATGGCAGATAGCTGCAGACAACGTCAACTTTTAGAACCCGCGCCGCATCACTTTGTGGCGGAAGTCCGGGGATTTGTTTCGTCAACTTGATCGCTGTCACGTGGCCGAACTTGCGTCCGAACGGCACCCTTTTTAGTGGGGGCGCTCACTAAGGCGCGGCTCGCATCTTCTTTCGCAAAGACGACCAAGTTTGGCGCATCACCCGCGCGAAGTAAATCGCCGCCGCCGACAAGGAGTCCAACACACAGACCGAAGTTCTCCGACGCCTTATTGGATGCCCCGCAGAGAGTTCAAAGCCCTCGGCGCGCACTCGATCGCCACGGCAGCCGGCTGCACGGTCGAGAAGGCGCAGCAGGCTCTCTCATACCTCACCGAGCGCGGCGATGAGGCCCTGTTCGCGTGCTCAGGTACGAAACTTGCCTCTGGCACCGACCGCCTGGTGTTGGTGAGCCGCTACCGGCTTGTGCTCGTGCGCTGGAAGCCGCTCGGCCTCGGAGTCGCCTTCAAAGACCTCCACCTGCTCGAATTGCGCGGCATGACATGCCAGGGTGACATGGGCGCGTGGGGCTTCGGTGAGGGTGCCACAGTCCAGATCAAATCGCCGCGGCTACAGGACGCGGCTCACGCGACGCTGCACGCATATGGGTCGATCACCCTCTGCCTCGACGTACCGCCCCTCGCGCTCTCGCTGCCCCGGGAGTGGAAGTCGATCGGCTTCGACATGGACGACAAGGTGATCGACATGGGCTTCTCGCGCACTTGGCTCGCCGTGCACTCGTATTCAGTCGACCCGGCGAGCGGCCGTAGCGGTGCGGCGCCTTCGCCGAGCGATGCCAAGGCGCGTCGCGAGCGTCTCGCTGCCTTCATGGCGCAGCTCATTTCGCGGCCCGCCCGCCGCGACCGCATCCTCGACCTCACCTTCATTGCCGAGCTCACTGCCGCCGACTTCGCGGCGGCGGCGGTGGCGCTGCGGCACACGTCCATGTTTGCGGGCGTTCGGCTGCTGGATGCGCCCATCGGCGAGGCGATCAGTGCGCTCAGCGAGTGCGCACGCACTTCGAAATCCTTAACGGTCGTCCATCTCTCGGGCGTCCTCACGGCGGCGCCTTCGGACGTGCGTGCCCGCCTCGCCGCAAAGAGTTTCGTCGATGCGCTCTCCGAAGGCGCCGCCGCGCGCACGCTCCCACTGACCGACCTCGACCTGAGCGGCAATGAGCTGCGCGACGGCGGTGTCACTGCCATCAGCCAGCTCGTGCAGGCCCTTAGGCAAGGGCTACGTCTTCTCGACATCAGCGACGCCAAGGCGAGCAGCAGGGGAATGCAGCCGCTGATCGCGGCGCTGTGCGAAGGCCGGCGATCACCCCAAGGTGTGATGCACGCGAGCTCGGCGCTCGAAATCCTCCGGCTCGCCGACAATGAGATCGGGCCTCGCGGCACGCCCTTACTTGCCCAGATGCTCCAGCGCGCCGCGAAGCTCGAGGAGCTCGATCTGCGTTCGACTGGTGTCGCGGCCAAGCTCGTCGTAGAGACGCTTCAGAAGGGAACTGCCGGCGCCACCCTTCGCATTCTGGACCTGTCCGGCAACAAACTGAGCCGCGCGGACCTTGCGGCGCTCTTCCACTTCCTAGGCGGCTGCACGGCGGTGCGCCCGCCGATGCGCGCACGCACGCGTGCGAGTGCGAATGCGAGTGCGCGTTGCCGCGCGACACTGCGCCTGCGAGCTGACCAGGCTTGTCGCGTGACTTGTCGCGTGGTCACTCCCTCCAGTCCTCACACTCACGCGCGCGCGTGCTGCTCGTCCCCTCGTTCCTCCCGTACGGCTGTGCAGCTCGTGGAGCTCTCGCTCGCGCGCTGCACGCTCGCGCCCGAGTCACTCGTGGCGCTCCTCCAGGCGGCGCAGCTCAACCGCGGACTGAACGCGCTCACCCTCGATGCTTCGTCCAACCCGTTCGGCGCCTTAGGGGGCCAGCTGCTCAGCACAGCGCTACCCCACTGCACCAAGCTCTCCGGCCTCTACATCGATGCGTGCCACGGCGCCACTGCCGCGAAAGGCGACGACACGGCCCTCAGCGTTGTAGTTTGTGAGGCGCTGACCAAGAGCGCGCCGCAGCTCACGTGCCTCGGGCTCGGGAGGAACGCGGCGCCGCGCTCGGGCGATAGGCAGAAGCTGATCGCTGGGCTGGCCACTGTGTTGGGCGCCGCACCAAGGCTGCACACGCTCCTGCTCGCCGGTAGCCCCGCGCTTCGACTAAAGCTCGAGCTCGCCTCGGTGCTCGGCTGCATCGCGTCGTGTGTCGCGCCTATCCAGGTGCTCCAATGACCTCTGCTGGCCTCTAATGGCCCCCGATGGCCCCTGATGGCCTCTAATAGCCTCTAATGGCCTCTAACGACCTCTGATGGCCTCCCTCATCAGGTGCTCGACGTCTCGGGCCACCACGCGGGCGACGGGCTGCTCGAAGCACTTCCGGCGCTGCTGGCGGGGCCGAAAGCTCCCGCGTGTCTGCTGCTGCACGAGAACCTGCTGACGGCGACTGGTCTCGAGCAGCTCGCTGGCCTGATGGGCGCGGCCGAGACTCACCCAACCGAGGTACTCGTCGTGACGCATGAGGACGCTCACTTCGCACTCACGCATGAGGTTGAGAAGCTCAAGCGCCCGTGGGAGAGCGCCGCCAAGCGCGTCCAGAGCGCGACCGTCCAGATTCAGCAGGCGGTCGCCGTCGGCCGCGCACGCCGGCGGCTATACCCGCGCATGCGCCATCCGCGCCCGATCGACGGCGTGCCGTATGTGATGAAGTGGCCCAACTGGGCAGAGCTGTTGCACCAGGCCGCACCAGGGTCGCCGGCAGGGGCTGGCATGCAGCAGAGTTGGGAACCTCCTCCAACTCCGCTCAGCGAGTACGGCAACTCGCCGACGCCTCGAGATGGCGTGGACGAGGACGAGGCCGAAGGCGTCCATGACCCCGCCTTCGAGGCCGCGCTCGCCGACCCGTTCGGGGGTCTGGACTTTGACTTCGCACCAGCTGCGCCAGGGACAGCGCCCGGGATACTTGCGACGCCCCCGCCACCGCCCCCGCCACCGCCCGATCTGATGGGCGATTTGATGGGCATGGACGTCTCAGGCTTCGGATCCCCCGCGATGGGCATGACGTCTTTTGGATTCGGTGCCAGTGGCGGTAGCTCATTCACACCAAGCTTCGACGGCAATGGCTTTGGCACCAGCATCGCGTTCACATCAAGCTTCGACGGCAATGGCTTTGGCACCAGCTTCGGTGGCAATGACTTGGGCGCCACTCCGACAGCCGGCAGCTCTAGCTTTATGGACGGCAATGTACCCGTCTTCAGCGGCGGCTTCAGCAGCGGCGGCGGCAACGGTAGCTTCGACACGAGCCAAGGCTTTGGCACCAGCTTTGCTGACGCCCAGGGCTTTAGCGGCGGCTTGGGGGAAGCGAATTTTTCTGCATCCAATGGCTTCGGCGTCGCCTATGGTGACGGCAGCAATAGCAGCGCCGTAGCTGAATCGACGTCGACTGAGCAGATGCGTCCACCGAGACCCCTGTCTCCTCAGGCCACCACGAACGATGAGCTGCCCGCTGGTGAGTCAGGAGTCGACGACGAGGACGACTTCACCAACTTTGGCTCGCCTGCCGCTGTAGTAAATGGCGCGCAGGCGCCCGCCCCCGCCCCCGAGGTTTCCAATCCTGCGTCGGCGCCGGCTCCCGCAATGGGCGTCGCCGCCGGCGCGATCGACGCCGACCTCTTCACGATGCCCCCCGACCCCCCCGCTCCTGCCCCTGCGCCGGCTCCCGCAATGGGCGTTGCCGCCGGCGCAATCGACGCCGACCTCTTCACGATGGCCACGCCGACTCAAGCTGTGGATGGTGGGATGCCGCCAATTTCAGGTGATGCCGCCTTCGGTTCCGGGGGCTTCGGTGCGGGCTTCGACACGCCGGCTGGGTTCGATTCTAGCTTTAACTCGCCCGCACATCCAGAGGCAAGCGCCCCTAAACCTGGTTTCGGTGCGAGCTTCGACACGCCCGCTGGGTTTGAGTCCAGCTTCAGCTCACCGGCTCAGCCGGAAGCAAGCGCCACGACGGGCTTCGTTGCGAGCTTCGACACGCCGGCTGGGTTCGCGGCCAGTTTTAGCTCGCCCGCACAGGCTGAGGCAGAAGTCATTGCTGGCTTTGGTGCGAGTTTCGAGGCTGCGAGTAAGTCTGGAGCCGGCGAGCACAATGAGTCTCCACAGCTGAGCAAACGCTTCTCTACTAGCTTTGATCCAGCGGGTGACGCCGGCAGCTTTGGCGCAAGCTTCAGCGATGCACCTGCCTTTAGCGGCAGCGGGTTTGGCGACGGGGCTGCTGCTGTGGTCACTGAGGCGGCTGCTGTCGGGTTCGGGGGCGGCTCTGGCTTCAGCGATGCACCTGCATTTGGCAGCAGCGGTGGCAGCTTCAGCGTTGCACCTGCCTTTTTCAGCAGCGGGTTTGGTTCCGAAGCTACGAACGCTGTCGATGGGGCTCCTAGCGATGGTTTGGGCAATGAATCTCCTAATCAGGTCAGCTTTGCCTCTGAGACACAAGAGACGACAGCGCCGAGTACGCCCCCCAACCCTCCGAAGCCAAGGCTGAAAACCGGATTCTCGGCATTTTCCATGGATGGCGACGATGACTTTGGCATGGATGGTGGCGATGGCATGGAGGGCAACTTCTTGTCC
Organism: Chrysochromulina tobinii; assembly: GCA_001275005.1. Classification (NCBI taxonomy): domain Eukaryota; phylum Haptophyta; order Prymnesiales; family Chrysochromulinaceae; genus Chrysochromulina; species Chrysochromulina tobinii. The sequence goes on along the minus strand of JWZX01002521.1, from coordinate 5,790 downwards.
GTCACACCCGGTCAAAGTCCGTTAGGGACCTTTGCCTTTGGTTCAACTTCGTTCGACCACGAGACACCGTTGTCTGGTGGCGGAGCAGGCGAGGCATTCTCTTCAGCCTTCTCTTCAGCGTTCCTCGACGACCCCTTCGATGAGCCCGACGAGTCGACGGCAACGGAGCCGGCGGAGGCGGAAATGACGCCGGCAGAACCTGCGGAAGCTGCCTCAGTGGCCAACGCACCGGCGTCCTCGGCACCATTTGGAGAATCGTCTCCAATCGGAGAGGCAGCCGTATTCCCGCCTGCATCTGGCTTTGGCGCTTCATTCGAGACGCCTCCAGAGGCAGCCGCATTCCCGCCTGCATCCGGCTTTGGCGCGTTGTTTGAGACGACAGCCGCATTCCCGCCTGCATCTGGCTTTGGCGCTTCATTCGAGACGCCTCCAGAGGCAGCCGCATTCCCGCTTGCATCTGGCTTTGGCGCGTCGTTTGAGACGGCAGCCGCATTCCCTCCTGCATCCGGCTTTGGCGCGTCGTTTGAGACGACAACCGCATTCCCGCTTGCATCCGGCTTTGGCGCTTCATTCGAGACGCCTCCAGAGGCAGCCGCATTCCCGCCTGCATCTGGCTTTGGCGCGTCGTTCGAGACGGAGCCGGCGGCAGCGGTACCTTGGGCAGAAGAGTCGGCGGCATCAGAACCGGCTGCGCCGGAGCCAGTGTCTGAGGAGCCGGCGTCGGCAGAGCCAGCGGCCGAAGAGTCGGTGGAAGTGGAGCGTTCGGCTGAGTCCCTTGCTGCTGAGGAGCCGGTGGTTCCGCCGTCAGTGGAACCTGCTGCTGAGGTGTCTGTGCCAGCGGTGCAGGCTGAACAGGAAGCCGCACGTGAGTCAGCCGCAGCAGAGCCAGTCGCTGATGAGTCAGTCGCTGAAGAGCCAGCCGCTGAGGAACCAGCAGCTGAAGAGCAATCAGCTGAGGCCGAGGCTGAGCAGGCTGAGGCGGAGGCTGCCGAGCTAGCGGCTGCTGAGGCCGAGGCTGGGCAGGCCGAGGCCGAGGCTGCCGAGCTAGCGGCCGCTGAGGCCGAGGCTGCCAAGGCCGAGGCTGAGGCTGCCGAGCTAGCGGCCGCTGAGGCCGAGGCTGCCAAGGCTGAGGCCGAGGCTGCCAAGGCTGAGGCCGAGGCTGCCGAACTCGCGGCCGCTGAGGCCGAGGCTGCGCAGGCGGAGGCTGAGGCTGCCGAGCTAGCGGCCGCTGAGGCCGAGGCTGCGCAGGCCGAGGCCGAGGCTGCCGAGCTAGCGGCCGCTGAGGCCGAGGCTGCGCAGGCCGAGGCTGAGGCTGCCGAGCTAGCGGCCGCTGAGGCCGAGGCTGCGCAGGCCGAGGCTGAGGCTGCCGAACTAGCGGCCGCCGAGGCCGCAGATGAGGTTCAACTATCGGCATCCCTCAAGAAGCTCTGTGACGCGTCGGCGGCCGACATCTCGACCCTTTACGCCGTGCAGGACATGCTGGGCGAGGGCCGCTTCTCCAAGGTCTATTCGGCCGTGAATGAGGCGACTGGGCAGGTGCTCGCGCTCAAAGAGCTCGACATGGGCGCGATCGAGGAGGATGAGGAGGGCATTGAGATGCTCGAGGCGGAGGTGCTGGCGCTGAAGCGCGCGGGCAATGCGCCGCACATTGTCCGGCTGCTCAAGGTCGTGGCCTCGCCCGACGCCATCTATCTCGCCATGGACCGCGTGCCAGGCCGCGAGCTGTTTATGGTGCTGGAGGAGCGCGGCGCGCTCGAGACCAGCTTCGTGCGCCACCTGATGCAGCAGCTGCTCACGGCGCTCACGGCGCTCGCCGAGGTCGGCGTGGTGCACCGCGACGTGAAGCCCGAAAACATCATGGTGAGCGATGAGGAGACGGAGCGGCCGCACCTGACGCTCATCGACTTTGGGTACGCGGCACTTCTGGGCGGCGGTGACGCCCCCATAGAGCTGACGGGTGTCGCCGGCTCGCCCGAGTACGCGGCGCCCGAGGTGCTCTCGTGGATTGCGGTCGAGGCGGGCGATGCGGGCGAGGAGGAGGGCGAGCCCTACGACGCTGGTTGCGACGTTTGGAGCGTGGGCGTGACGGCGCACGTGCTTCTGTGCGCCGACCTACCCTTCGACCTGCCCGAGGAGGTCACCGAGGAGTCGCTGGTTGCCGCCGCGCTCAACGTCGACCTCTCCTTCCGTCGGCTGAAGAGCGAGGCAATGGTGAGACAAGGCGATGATGGGGCAAGGAAAATGGAGGGCGAAGCGGCAATGGCGCCGGCGCGTGAGTTTGTGCGCGCGTGCATGACGGTGGATCGCAAGGAGCGCCCCTCGGCGCTGCAGCTGCTCGAGCACCCGTGGTTTGGGGGGCGGGCCACCACGCCGGCTGAGGAGGGCGTACGCGTCGACGAGACGGGCGAGGTGGCGCCTGGATCTGCCGCAGGGCAGCCCGAAGTGCAGGCAGGAGCTCGAGTGGACGCGCCTGAGGCGGATTCAGAGGAGCCGCCGCCGGCAGCAGCAGAGCCTGCACTGGCGGAGTCGACGGTAACGGAGCCGGCGGCGGCGGAGATGACGCCGGCAGAACCTGCGGAAGCTGCCTCAGTGGCCAACGCACCGGCGTCCTCAGCAACATGTGGAGAATCGTCTCCATTCGGAGAGGCAGCCGCATTCCCGCCTGCATCTGGCTTTGGCGCTTCATTCGAGACGCCTCCAGAGGCAGCCGCATTCCCGCCTGCATCTGGCTTTGGCGCTTCATTTGAGACGCCTCCAGAGGCAGCCGCATTCCCGCCTGCATCCGGCTTTGGCGCGTCTTTTAAGACGACAGCCGCATTCCCGCCTGCATCTGACTTTTCGGCCGGGGGCTTTGGGAACGCGAGCTTTTCTTCTGCGCCTGAGCCGAAGTAAAGTGTGGTGTGTTAGCGTCTTCTCCGTATGAGTTTTACCGCGCGGACCGCCGTGAGACCGCCGATCCGCGGACGCACCGACGCTCCGAAGCGAAGTGCCCGGCCGCCCCGGGCGCCCGGCCCACTTCGTTCCGCTCCCACAATCGCTTATTTTTCACCGGATTCGCCGAGGCAGCGTTTCGTGAACACAATACACATGTCGCGCACAGACCCAAGACCGGCGCGGAGAAGTTACGTACGGGACTATTACTCGACTGCACGCGAAGACACGCGAAAAGAACGGTGTGGGGTCGCGGCGGTAACGTTGCATCGCATCTTTCATTCCGCGCAACGCGAGGGAGGACCGGTCGTTCACGTTCTGCCGAAACCCTTCAAACCCGCTTGCTATCGCTTGCTTGTGATCTGGACACGTTGCCTCATCAAACCTCAACCGCATAGCACGCGGCGCCGGCCAAAATCACGAGGTGCGTTCTGCAGTGGGCGCGAGTGGCTCCGTACGACTGGAACCGTACTCGAAAACTTAGAGCGCGCTACTCCAGATCCATGGCCATGTACTCAAGCCAACGAGCTTTGGCCCACGCGCCGGCACTCTCGTAGTCCATCACATCAATGTCCGGTGCCGGGGTCTGCGTCAGTGCGCTGTAGAGAGCTATCTGGAGGCGCTGCTTCGCCGTCACCGCCTTTGGGCCCTGGCACTTCTCCTTGCCGATCTCTTCAAAGCTGGCGCTGCAGTGGTGCGGCGGCGCACCACGGCCCTCTCGTTTGATGGGAAAGCCCATCTCACCCGCCGCTTCGTCATCGTCATCAGTACCGTCATCGTCTTCGCCGTCGTCGCCGTCGTCATCAATCAGGTCAATCTCGTCATCGTCCTCTTCATCCCAGCCCTCGCCCCACAAGTGCGGTGGGCCCCACGGCTTGGCAGGTGCGAGAGCAGGTGGGAGGTGGAGCGGGGTGTCATCCAGTGCGCGAGGCTGCTCCAGGAGTAGCTCGTCGAATGAGCCTGCCCACGCGTCCCGCTTCGTGAGAAAGTCTGGCAATCCGAACAGGTTCTTCGCCGTCGCGAGCATCGACGTGTGGTCCCACTGCGGTGGTGGCTCCGACGAGCCGTGCCAGTCGGCGCGATCACCACGCTTGAGCGGCTCGTTGATGATCGATGCTTTCTTGATCCACGGAGAGATGAGCATCGTCGACGAGCGCAGGCCGAGCTGCTGAAAATCGAACGCGTTGGGGCAGTCGGTGGGCCCCGTCTTGGAGACGTTGTGCTGAGCGTTCCACACGTTGCAGGGGGACTCATCGTGCGGCGCGGCGGGGCGCTCGACATGGTCATAAAAACCGCCATAGTCATCGTAGGTGACCACGAAGAGCGTTTTGTTCCACCCTGGGCCGTTGCGCAACGCCTCGTAAATGTCCTTGAGCATTCGTTCTCCTTTGGCCATGTCGAAGCAGGGGTGGTCCGACGCCTCGTGCGCGGGCGAGATCCACGAGAACGCGGGGAGCGCGCCGGCGGCCGCCTGCTCGTAGAGTAGAGTGTGTGAGAAGAAGTGGCTCTTATGCCGAGCCACGCCAGCCATCGTCACGTCGGGATCCAAACCAGTCGACGCGTTCGTGCCAGTGTTCGTGCCCCAGCCCGGGGTGACATCGCCGCAGGAGAGTGTTGTGTTGGGCCCGCAGGTGTCGTTGACATAGATTCCGAAGGGGACGTTGGCGAGTGCGAGCGAGTCGAAGATCGTCATCTGCGGGAACTGGGCCGTCTTGCCGCCGCACGTGTTGTACATCACGTTGCTGCTCGTGCCGCACGATGTCGCCGACTGTGAAAACAAATGGTTGGGCCACGACGGGCCTGGCACGGAGGTGAACATCTTGTTGAACACCGCAAAGCTCTCGGAAATGGCGTGCTTGACCGGCAGCTGCGCCGCGCTGAACATACGGGTCGACTCGTTTGGCGCTCCGTGGCATACCTGGTCCGCCGTCCCGCACGATACGTTCACCATCTTTGCAGCTGGGCCTGAGCCCGTTCCCGGCTCCGCCGGGAAGAGCTTCCAGTGACCTCCGTCGGGACGCGTGGGAATGCCATCAAAGTCGGGACGGTCGCCCAGCATGCAGCCAAAGATGTGGTCAGCCGCACGGTTTTCAACAAAGAGGACGACCATGTGCTCAATCTTTGACTGTGGCGCAGGGGGCCGCTCGGCCAGCCGAGCCTCGCGCAACAGCGTGCGGGCCTCGCGAAATGTCAAGCCTGGCAGCTGGCGCTGAATGTGTGCATAGCCACGATCCTCCACGTCGGGGAGCGAGAGCGCGAGCAGTGCCACAAAGTTGAGCATCAAAAGGTGTCTTGAGGATGATAGGAGGGGGCACGGGCCGGAGAGAGCGAGACAAACGGAGGCGAAGCCGACGGCGATTCGCGCGTGTGAATGTGAAAGGGAAGGTGTGAAGAAAGAAACCCCGGCTGTACCCTGGCGACGTCACGGGCGGCGCGGTGCGCTGCTGGTGGAGTGCGGCTCGCACAGGGACACGGACAGGCCTCGCGCTGCACGCTGGACGGTGTGACAGGCTTTCGAGACAGGCTCGAGGCTGACAGGCCCTGTGAGTGTGCCCATGCCGCTACCTTGCCGCGACTCGCCGCCTACTCGCCGCCACGGCCTATCCGCGGCGAACCGGCGATCTGCCACCCTCTGCGGCTGCGGCACGGCCGCGGCGCACGGGCTAACGCCGTCGAACTTTACGCGGCCTCTCAGAGCGTAACTGTCTATTCATTGCCTTCACCAGATTCCTCGCCTTCCTCGCTTTCCTCCCCCTCCTCGCCCTCCTCGCTCTCCTCCTCCCCGTCCTCGCTTTCCTCCTCCTCCTCGCCATCCTCGCCTTCCTCCCCCTCCTCCCCCTCCTCGCCATCCTCCCCCTC
>JWZX01002520.1:0-28673 GCA_001275005.1 Chrysochromulina tobinii | reverse complement strand
CCGCACCTTCCCCAATCTCTATGAGAGGGGCCGCTACAGAGGCCTTTGCGTCCGGTACAGAGCGTGAACTGACAGGATCACCCCGGTGACCACTGAATCTTACCGGTACGAAATGAACCCAGCGCGTCGCCCTGCGACCGCGTTCGGCCCCTGGCCCTAGAAGCGCCCGACGGAGGGTCCAAGGCCCGACATGGGAGGCGGAGGTCGAGGCCGCGGCGGTGGCCGCGGAGGCGGCCGGGGCGCGATCAAGTACGACAAGGTAGGCAGGCCGCTGAATTTTGGCAATTATGTCAACGGACGGCTGGTCACCAAGAAAGCCACAGGAGGCGGCGGCAAGGGCGGCGGCAAGGGCGGCGGCAAGGGCGGTGGCAAGCGCAGTGGCAAGGGCGGCGGCAAGGGCGGCGGCGGCGGCGGCGGCGGCGACAAAGGTAAGACCAAGGCGGTGATCAAGAAGTCGACGGCGAAGCAGGCCAATGCCAAGCCAAAGGATGATGGCAGCGTGGCAGTGGGCATCGGCAACGCCGATGAGGCGCTCGTGCGCCGCGCGCTGCGGGAGGCGGCGGACGAGGACGAGGGCGAGGAGGAGGAGGAGGGTCTTGATGTGGGCGATCGTGTGCTGGCTCTTTGGGAGGAGGATGGCGAGTGGTACGACGCGGTTGTGGAAGAGTTTGGCGACGAAACGGTCGTTGTCTGGTTCGAGGAGTGGGAGTGCTCGGCCGAGCTGCCCTGCGACGAGGAGCACGTCGTGCCTCGCCCCGACGGCGACGCCGACGATGACGATGATGACACCGCGAACGCCACCTCGACCACCGACGGCGGCTCTTCGCAGCATCGTGCCAGGCGCGGCCCTGAGCCGCGCGTGCCACCTCCGCCGGCGGGTTCACCTCACCGTCAGCAGCGCGAGAGCTTGCCTGTGTTTGCGCACCGGCCCGTCTTGCTCGACGCAGTCCGTGCGCACCAAGTGGTTGTGGTCGAGGGCGAGACGGGATGCGGCAAAAGCACGCAGGTGCCTCAGTACATCCTTGAGGACGCGGCCACACGCGGAGAGCCCTGCTCGATCATCTGCACGCAGCCGCGGCGCATTTCGGCCCTCGGCGTTGCTGATCGCGTCGCGTCCGAGCGCGGCGAGTCCGTGGGTGGCACGGTGGGCTACTCCATCCGGCTCGAGAGCTGTACATCGGCGGCGACGGCTTTGCTCTTCTGCACCACAGGGATCCTGACTCGCCGCCTTGAGGAGGACCCCACACTGCAGGGCATCACCCACGTCATCGTGGACGAGGTGCACGAGCGGTCCGTCGAGTCCGACTTTCTGCTCATGGTGCTGCGCGATCTGCTCGTCAAACGGCCTGAGCTCCGGCTCGTCCTCATGTCTGCCACGCTCGACGCCGACCTCTTTGCCAGCTACTTCGACGTGCGAGGCCGCCGCCCGCCCACGGTGCGCGTGCCGGGGCGCACGTTCCCCGTCACCCAGCTCTTTCTCGAGGACGCACTCGAGCTCACGCGTCATAAGGTGCGCCCAGGCACTGACTGGGCCAAGAGGGGCGGCGGCGGCGGTGGAAAGGGCGGTGGCGGCGGTGGAAAGGGCGGTGGCGGCGGCGGCGGCAAGGGCGGCAGCGGCGGCGGCGGCGAGACCCCTCGCGGCGGCAAGGGCGGCGGTGGCGGTAAGGGCCAGGGCGGCGGCGGTGCGGCCGCGCTGCCCGATGGCGAGCGGAGCGCCGAGGAGCTACTCGAGCGTTACCCAGCGTACTCGGAGTGCACGCGCCTCGCGATGGCCTCGTCTGACCTGGGCCAGATCAACGTGGACCTCGTCGTCGAGCTGCTACGCTACTTGTTGCGACTGGGCTCGCCCGCCGAGCTCGCGCGCTGGGCAGAGGCGAAGGAACGGGCTGGCAGCGCGCCACCGCCGCCCATCCCCGGCGCTGAGCTGGACGCCGAACTGCCTGCACGGGATGGCGGCGGTGGAGGCGGAGGCGGTGGAGGCGGTGGCGGAGGCGGAGGCGGTGGCGGCGGCCGGAACGGCAAGCAGCGCGGCGCCGGCGCCGGCGCGGCGGAGGCGCAGGCGCCCGCGGCCGCCGAGGAGTGCCGGTTGGACATCAATGACGGCAAGCCTTACACGCGTCAGGAATTTGTGGACGAGTACGGCGGGCTGCGCGAATGGGATTTGGCCAAGCCGGCCCCGGCGCCGAAGTTGAGTGGCCCGCAGCCCTCCGCCCAGCCGACTCCCGAGCCCGAGGAGCGACGCCTATCCGCGGATGGCGAGCGCTACACGAAGGCGGAGTTTTACAGCTTCTACGGCAGCTACAAGGAGTGGGACGCGGCCGCCCAGCAGCCCCCTTCGAAACCACCCAAGGCCAAGGCCAAGGCCGGTGGGGGCGACGGCGGCGGCGTGGTCGACGGCGTGGCCGACGCGATCCTCGTCTTCTTGCCTGGCTTCAAGGAGATCCAGACGCTGCATGAGGCGCTACTCGCAACGCGTGAGCTCGGAGCCGAGCCGCAGCGCAGCTGGGTGCTGCCGCTGCACGGGCTGCTCCCGCCCGAAGAGCAGCGAAAGGTCTTTGAGCGGCCGACCGGCGGCGCGCGTAAGATAGTGCTCGCGACCAATATTGCGGAGACCGCGATTACCGTGGATGACGTGTCGTACGTTGTCGACTGCGGCCGCATGAAGGAGAAGCGATTCGACGCGGCCAAGCGAATGGAGTCGCTCGAAGACTGCTTGATCTCGCGCGCGAACGCCAAGCAGCGCCGGGGGCGAGCGGGCCGGGTGCGCCCAGGGGTCGCCTTTCACCTGATCACGCGGCACACGCACGATGACACGTGCGACGGCGCGCAGCTGCCCGAGATCAAGCGCATCCCTCTCGAGCGCCTCGTCCTCACCATTAAGCGCCTCGGGTATAAGGAGAGCGCGGCAGCGGTGTGCGCGAGGCTGCTCGACCCGCCAGAGCGCGCTTCCGTGGGCGAGGCGGTGCGCTCGTTGGTGGCCATGGAGGCGATAGATCAGAGCGGCGGCGGCGAGGAGCTCACGCCGCTCGGCGCGCACCTCGCGTGCCTACCGACGGACGCGCGACTAGGCAAATTCATCCTGCTCGGCGCCATCTTTGGCGTGGTCGACGAGGCGCTCACGATCGCCGCCACCCTCTCGCACCGCACGCCCTTCATTGCGCCCTTTGACAAGCGCGACGCTGCCGACGCCGCCAAGCGCAGCTTCAGTGTGGGGCAGTCAGACCACCTCGCTGCGCTCAACGCGTACCGTCAGTTTGATTCACTGCCAGGCAACGGCAAGTACGACTTCGCGCGGGCCAACTTTCTGGGCATCAAGTCACTCCAGACGATCGGGCAGCTCAAGCGGCAGCTGCTCGAGCTCCTCTCAGATGCGGGCTTCGTGCGTCCGGGGCTACGCGCGCGTGCCGTTGAGGCTGCGGGGCGGCGGGCGGGCGGCACGGATGGCGTCGAGGTCGCTGTGCGGCTCGGCCTCAATGCCGCGCTCGCCTCGCCCCCGCCGCCACAGCGGCGCGGCGGCGGCGGAGGAGGAGAGGGAGAGGGAGGCTCGGATCGACTCGGCGCCTCAGCTCTGGCGGCGGCCGCCGAGTCGGCGAATCAGGCGATGGCCAACGGGGCACTCGTCAAGGCGCTGCTCTGCGCCGCCCTCTATCCTCAGGTGGTGCTCGTCGAGAGCAAGGAGAACGGCGGCAAGGGCGGCGGCAAGGGCGGCGGAGGCAAGGGCGGCGGCGGTGCACCTAAGTTCTTAATCCGAGAGGCGGGCGTGGCCGAGCCGGTGGCGGTTGCGCTGCACCCCTCCTCGGTCAATGCCAGGGAGACGCGCTTCGAGAGCAAGTACCTGGTCTTCGCCGAGAAGGTGAAGACGACGCAGATTTACGTGCGCGACTCCTCGCCCGTTTCGCCGTACGCCCTGATGCTCTTCGGCGGCGGTCTCACCCTCGAGGGCGCGGCGCGCGGCGCGCGCGACACGCCGCGCACTGAGGCGACGCTCGCCGTCGACACGTGGATCCGCTTCCGAGTGCCGTACCGCATGCACGAGCTCATCCTCGACATCCGGCAGCGGCTGCGCGAGCTGCTCATGAAGAAGATTGAGCGGCCCGAGGTGGAGCTCAGTGCGGCGGGCAAGGCCATCATGGAAGCGGTCACCGCACTGCTCGGCGCGCCGCCTCCCGATCTGTGATGGCAAGGCGCCGCATGCGCGACGCGTGCTGCCCCATGCTGAGCCCGTTGCCGTTCTGTACTAACGGCAACCGAGGAACTACGTCGTGTGTCTGAGTCTGTCATCGGACGTCGCACCGCGCGCCGGACTGCATCTGTGCCGGCTCTACTCAAGTGAATAGTTACTGTGCCTGCGGTGTCGACGTGTCCGCGCTTTCACGGCGGCCGGCGGGCCGGTCCGGTAACAAAATTTTATATCTGAGATTTATCTGCCATCCATGTCCGTGCCTAATTTCGCCTGTTTGACCTAGATGCCTCGCCTCTACTACACTGCTGATCAAGCTATTCAACTAGAGTTAAGAGAATCCATGCGGCTCGCTCGAGTCGATCCTGCAGGTTCTCCATCGCCTCCTGTGCCAGGCGCTTGGCCTTTTCGCGCTCGGCATGTGTTATGAGGTCGGCGCTCGCGCGAGCAGCCGTTCCCATGGCAGAGCTCAAACGTAGAGAGCGCAGCTGCGGACACGCATCGACAAGCGGCACGAGGCCCTTGCCGTCGATGAGCCCGCGTCCTTCATGCCCTCCCTTGCGTCCGGGCCCGACGTCCACATGGCGCAACTTGGTGCATGCGATCGGGACGGCCTTGAACACGGCGGAATTCGTAAGCTGCGAGATGCCCGCCACATTGAGCGTCTCAAGCTTGGAGCACGCCCTCAAGAAGGCTGCCAGCACGCGGTCGGCCATACCGGGCATCGCGTCGTCGCTTCCGCTTCCGACATAAATCAAGGACGGCATTCGCGAGTTAGCACCCGCGTCAGGAATGCTGCAGTCGGAGAGGTTAAGGTGCACGAGCTCGGACAGAGCGTTGGCGCTCTCAATCATAGCGTCGCCCGCGAGCGGGCTCGGTAGGTTGGCCAAACTCAGATCGGTGAGCCGCGGAAGCGTAGCGAGCCCAACGCCGCTCATCGCCGTGAAGCCATTGCGGCCGTCAGCGAGGTGCAGCTCGCTCAGCTCCGGGCAGCCCTGGGCAAGTGCCTGCAGCTCGGTGTCAGTCCAGCAGGGCGTGCGCTTCGTCACACTTGGCAGTTCGGCTTGTAACCCCAAGCGGAGCCGCTGCAGCCGCGGGAAGCAGCGTGCCGCCTCGCGAATAGCATATGGGCCGGAGATGGGCAGCACGATGGAGCAGAGCGCCGGGCACGTCTTGGCAATGGCCTTGATCGCATCATCCGGGAAGGGCTCCGTGCACTCGATCGATTCAAGTGGCGCGTTTGACGGCAACGCGCGCGAAAAGGAAATGATGAGAGACCGAGTGACGGTGCTGCCTTCCATGCGCAGGGAGCGCAGCCGCCATTCCTTCGCAATTTGGCGGCAAGCCTCCGCGGTCAGGTCACGGCAGCGCTCGATGCGCAGCGTGTGCACCCGCGGAAAGTGCGTCGCTTCGAGCATTGGCCCGACATCCGTGCAGCCCGAGAGGGTGAGGATCGTGAGCGACGACGAGATGAGCTCGAGTCCGCTGAATGCCTTGCGGTCGAGTCCGTGGAGCTCGAGATGAGTGAGGCGTGGCACCGTGCGCTCGATGGCGGCCATCACGCCGCTTGTCCACCGGCACGCACCCCAGTCCAGGCCTGCCCGCAGCTTCAGTGTCTCGACGTCCTCGCACCAGCGGAGGCATGTCCGGCGCCACTGCCAGCTAAGCTGGCCGAGCAGCTGCGCAAGCGGCCAGCCGCCCTGGTCGAGGCTGAGGCCGCGCGAGCCGAGGAAGGCGAAGATGAGTACCGCGTTGAAGTCGCTGTCCGCACGCACCCACCTCGTCGTCCCGAGCGCGGCGTAACGGCGTGCGTCCTCCGCCTCCTTGGCAAGACGCTGCCTCTCCGCCTCTTCCTCTGCCAGCTTGGCCAACGTTCGCCGCTCCGCCGCCGCATGCAGCCTCGCGGCGCGCCGCGGCGTCAAGGTGCTCGCGGTGACGGATAAGCGCACGTAGCACTCCTCGTCCAACTGCAGATGCACCTGCACGACTCTCTCCTTCCGCATCCAGTTGCGGGCCGCGTCCCACCGCCGAGAAGAGCCAGGCGGCGAGTCGCCGCCGCCGTTGCTCTCCCACTTCTCCCACGCCTCCATTTCGGCGAGCATTTTCTCCTGCTCGAGGATCTGGCGCTCGGCCTCGAGCTCCGCCTCGTGTTCTAGCCGCTCCGCCTCAATGCGGTCCACTATGGCCTGCGCGGCGGCGCGTCGCGCATTGATCTTTTCTTGGATGCGTCGCGCAGGCCGGCTGCCCTGTGGCCAAGGCGGCTTGCCCTGCCTGCGCTTGCCCTTGTGTTCCTTTTCGAGCTGCACATTCTGTCGCTGTGAGAGCGTCTCCAGGCGGGCGATCGTGTGATCAATCGCGATCGAGCGCGTGATCGGCGAGGCGGTCGACACGCGCATGAGGCGGTGCCCCACGGCCGAGGTATCCGAGCGCCGCCTCAGCCGAATTGGTTGTGTCGAGCCCGCGCCTCGCGGGCTTACCCCTGGGTGACCGACCCCCTCAAAAGAGCCCTTCTTGAAGGCTGAGCACCGATCTTGTGCCTCGGCTCCCCCGGTGTCTTTTACCGATCCCTGACCTGCCACGACGGCGCGAATGGACACCTTATCGAGCGCGCGAACGTGCACGCTTCACGCATCGGTGCTGCGCTTGGGACGCGGCGGCAGCAGCATCGGCAGCAGCAGCAGCTTCAGAATGATTGCCGAAAAGGGCGAGGCCTTCGAGCAACCATGGCTCGAAAAGTACCGGCCGAGGGTGATGGAGGACGTCGTGGGCAACGAGGATACGGTCGGGCGGCTGCAGGTGCTGGCACAGCAGGGCAACATGCCCAATCTGATCCTCTCGGGGCCACCGGGTACTGGCAAAACCACTAGCGTGCTCGCGCTCGCGCGAACGATGCTCGGAGATGCCTTCAAGGAAGCCGTGCTTGAGCTGAATGCCTCCGACGATCGTGGCATCGAGGTGGTGCGCGGTCGCATCAAGGCGTTTGCGCAGAAGAAGGTGACGCTGCCCCCGGGCAAGCACAAGATCATCATCCTGGACGAGGCGGACTCGATGACGGAGGGGGCGCAGCAGGCGATGCGGCGCACGATGGAACTCTTCTCGGCCACCACACGCTTCGCGCTCGCTTGCAACCTTTCTGAGAAGATCATCGAACCCATCCAGTCGCGCTGCGCCGTGCTCCGCTACTCAAAGCTCACGGACGCGCAGGTGCTCAAACGGCTGCACGAGGTGCTCGCGGCGGAGCAGGCGCCGTTCAACGAGCAGGGGCTTGAAGCGCTCATCTTCACCGCCGAGGGCGATATGCGTCAGGCGCTCAACAACGCACAGGCCACCATGGCGGGCTTCGGCTTCATCTCGACCGAGAATGTGTTTAAGGTGTGCGACCAGCCGCATCCGCTGCTCGTGCGCCAGTGCCTGCAGGCCGCGGCGCTCGCCGACTACGAGGAGGCCAACTCGGTCGTCGAGGAGCTCTGGAACCGCGGCTTCTGCGGCCTCGACATCGTGGGCACCCTCTTCCGCGTCGCCAAAAATGAGCCCCTCAACGAGGAGCTCAAGCTCGAGTTCATCAAGGAGATCGGCTTCTGCCACATGCGCGTGCTCGACGGGCTCGACACGCTGCTCCAGATCTCCGGGCTTGTCGCCAAGCTCTGCTGCTGCGCGGCCATGCGCGGCATCAAGCCGCCAGCCAAGAAGCGCGTCGCGGCGTGACCACAGTAATAGGATGGGGGGTGAGGCCCTTTGTTTGCGCGCCCATTACATGAAGGGACACACGAAGAACAGAATCAGTCTTCACCTTCACGTACGCAACCAGCGGGGGGGGGTAAGAGGCAACCAGCCCCGTGAAGGCCGCCCGAAAACTGTCCCGACGCGACGGAGAGCCCCGACGCGAAGGAGCCCCGACGCGATCTTCCGATGCCACGCTTCGCTGGCGTCGTCGCACCATCGTCGGCCCCGACAGCAACCGTCGACTCAAGCGCCCTCTTCGATGACCTGCGCTTGCAGGCCGAGGCGTACTTCTCCGCTTACCAGCAGATGGCCGCACGCTTCGAGGCGGCGGGAGCCAAGGCGCTGCTGGCGACGCAGCCGGCACGCAGCGACTCGGTGCTGCACGTGCTTCAGGCCCAGCACCGCGATGAGCTCGTCAAGCTGCAGCGCCGCCTGCGCGAACTCGGCGAGGAAAACGCCTCGCTGCGCTCGCTCCGTGAGCGTGAAGAATCGGCGCTTGCACCGCTGATGGCCCACATCACCTCGCTCGAGCAGCGCGCATCGGCGGTCGCGGCGGCCAACCGCGAGCTTACCGCCCAGGTGCACGAGCTCATGGCTGCGGCCGACACGCTGCGTGCGCGCGCCGATACGGCCGACGTGGCGCTGCACCATGAGCAGGCGGCGCATTCTACTTGTGCCGCGGAGCTGCAGCAGGTCATGAGCACCTTGAGCGCAGAGCGTGCGGAAGCCGCATCGGAGCGCGCAGCTGCTGCATCGGAGCAGCGGCGCGCTGATGTGCACTACGGACAACTGTGCGACGTGCGTCGCCTGCTGAACACTGTGCAGGCCGAGGAGGCGGCGAGCCGAGAGCGCTCGCTAAAGGATATGGCGGTGCTCGCGGCAGAGTTCGAAGAGACTGAGCGACGGCTGGCGGCGCTGTGCGGCGAGCACGCAGCGGGGATTATGCACGCGATGCACGCCGCGGACGCGGCAGCCACCGTCTGGCGCTCGGAGCTACTGCTTCTCGACGGTGAGCTTGCGGCGATCGCGCGCGCACTGACGGCCGAGCAGGCCACCGCGCGCCAGGCGCAGCAGCATGCGGTGGAGACGCGCGAGGCGAAGGCGACAGCGGCGGCGCGCACGGCGGAGGCGGAGGCGGAGGCGGAGGCAGAGGCGGAGGCGGAGGCAGAGGCGGTAGCTGCCGCACCTGCCGCGCCCGCGCCCCCCGCGTCCGCGGCGCCCGCGGAGGCAGAGTGGGAAGCAATGGACGCGGTGGAGGCGGAGGTGACGGCGATGGAGGTGGAGGAGACGGCGATGGAGGTGGAGGAGGCGGCGATGGAGGCGGAGGCAGCAGTGTCAGAGGCGGAGGAGGTCGTGGAGATCGCAGAGATCGCGGAGGCAGCAAAGGAGGCGGCGGAGGAGGCGACAAAGGAGGCGGCGGAGGCGGCGGAGGCGGCGGCAGAGGCAGTCAAGGTGATCGAGAGGGCAGTGGAGGCAGTGATTGAGGCACCAGCGGCGGTGGCGGAGGAGGAAGCCGTCGAAGACGCTGCGGCGGCTGTGCAAGACGCGAACACGTGTGCAGAGGAGCCATGGCAACAAGCGCGTCCCCTCTCGCCGCCCGCATCCCAGCCCGTTCCTGAGCCTCACCTCCCGGCTGCCGCCAGCGCCACCATCGGGGCGCAGATTGCAGTGGCAGCAGCACGGCCGCTGCAGCTGCTGCAATCAGCAGCGGTCGAGTACGACGACGGCGCCGGCGTGCTAACGCCCAAGTCGCGCAAGCAGGAGGAGGCACGGCGGTTGTCAGAAGGCCAGTGGCAGGTCGCCGCGCCGGTCGTTGCGCACATGGCCAAACCGGGGTGGTCCACTGCCGACGAGCTCGAACTCGATGACGAGCTCGATGGCATGCCCCCCGCAGCTCCTGCCGCCGCTCCGCCTCCGGTCGCCTCGCCCTTCAAAGCACGTCTCGCCGTGCGCTTCGGCGGCGCGCCCGAAGCCATTCCCTTCGGCGCGCCCGTTGGGGCGCCCTTTGGCGTCCCCGCCCTCGCGTCTGGGCTGCGTGCGCCATCGAGCGTCTCAGTGGCGTCGCCGGCCGCCTCCCGGTTGCTGCCTCCGCTTGAGTGGGCGGATGCTCACGCGAGCGGCCCACGATCGCTGCTTACCCGCACGCCTGCCGCTCACACGAGCGAACCACGATCACTGCTCGCCCGCACGCCTGCAAAGGGCGCCGCGGCTAAGGGGCAGCGTCCACCGGCAGTGGTGCCAGCTTCGAGCAGCAGCGGGGCCCCTGGAGGCGCCGATGGCTCCGCGCTGCCGCACTTTGCTCGACGCAGCTCTCTGCGGCCGGCGACTCTGGAGTCGTTTACCGCGGCGAAGGAGGCAGAGGGAGCAGCGAAGAAGGCGGAGGAGGATGCGGCGGTGGCCGCAGCGGACGTAACGGTCGCACGCCCAGCAATGGCGGAGGCGAACGTAATGGCGGCTGCAGAGGCTGAGAAGGCGGCGGAGAAGGCGACGACAGAGAAGGCGGCGGCGGAGAAGGCGGCGGCGGAGAAGGCGGCGGCGGAGAAGGCGGCGGCCGAGAAGGCATCGGCCGAGAAGCCGCCTCCTGCACCAGCGTCAGCAGTCAAGGCGACTAAGGCTGCGGTATCGGCTTCTGTAGGACCAGCCGAGGCCGATGCGATGGGACGTACCGAGGCCAAGGCACCAGCGCAGCGTCCCCCGCCCGGTGCCCTGCCCTCAGCGCTGCTCGAGGCTGCACGCGCCTGTGGACTTGAGAGCATCCTTCTGGGACTGCCGCCGCCGCCGCCGCACTCGCGCCGTGCGGCTGCGGCCGCGGCCGCAGCCGACAAGGAGAATGTCGCTGACCAAGACACCAACGTTGACGCCGCCGTGCCCGCCGCGCTGGCCGCAGCGGCGCCTACCTTGACTCACTGTGCCAAATCGCCGACGGTTAGCCCAAAGGCGGCGGCCGACGCCGACGGCAGCTTGCTTTCGGCGGAAGCCGGCATTGCGCCTCGCTGGCAGAAGCTCGATATGACGATGCGCCCGCCGACGCTCATGACAGCGCCGCGTGGCACCAAGCGGCCCGAGGGCTCCGACGGCAGTGAGAGCCACGCGAGACGTGCCACCACCACCGAGCAAAAGAAGCGCCGTCGCGCTGAGAGCCTTGAGGGGCCCGAGGCGGAGGTCCTCTCGCCCGCCGCCTCTGCCACCTCCGCCGCGGCCTTCGACCTCTTCGCAGATTGAAGGAAACGTAGGCTCACACGTGGCGGCGTTTCGGCAGGGTGCGGCTCGGGATGGCAAAGAGGGCACGGAAGATGGCTGGGGCACGATGTACGGACGAGCAGCGAGACTGGGCAGCGCCGCAGCGGGTGCGAAGTGCGGCTGTGCAGGACGGCCGCGGCCGGGAGGAAAACCGACTCGGGACGCCTGGCGTGAGCAGGCAGGGGCTTGGGCAGGCCCGGGTATAGCCGCCCCTAGTACACCTCGCCTTTTGACGAGTGTAGTGAGTGTAGTCGGCACCGCATGGCCACTGTGCCGACGCGGCGCGACGCTCCGCCGCGGTGCTGGAGCGCGGCGACGGCAGGCGCTAGGCCCCCGCCCGTAGGCGCGGGGTGGGGTGAGAGCGGCGGTGTGTGGCCGTAGACTCCGTTACCGTTTAGACTGCCCCGTGTAGACGGTCTTGGACGAGGTGCTCACTGTGCAATAAAATGCCAATCTGGGGTCAGACTGCTTCCCGCTTCTAATGGCACACAGGATCACACACACACACGTGTACACTAACTTGCACTCCTCTCGACTCGGCATGCGTGCATTCCTCCAGTGACCATACCGGGCGCTTCGTACAAGATGAACCTTGTTCACACGCGCGTTGACGTGCGATCTCTCTGGTGCCCGAGGGACGGCTCTTGGGCCCCTCGCAGCATGGCGCTCGCCACCTCTGACTCAGAGGGGCGGGAGCGCTCGGCCGCTCCAAAAAGGACCGCAGTGGCCCCTAAGTGGCGCCCCTCAGTGGCCCGCGGCCGTCAGCAGCACCTGGAAGTCGGCCACCGAGATTTTTGCGTCCTTGGCCGCTGCGATCGCTGTCTTCACGTCGTCGAATTGTTTCTGCTTGCGGGCGGCCTCCGCCGCCGCCTCGGCCTTCTCAGCGGAAGCTTTGGCAGTGGCAGCCCAGACTGCGCGCTTGGCCGACTCCTCCTCCGTCGCCGGCGCGCGCGCGTACAGCGACATGTCCACCTCTTCCGGCTCCTCTTCTGCGCCCGCCTTCTCGTCATCCTCGTCCTCCTCGTCCATCGGATCCGCTCCGTCCTCACCGCCCGCCTCTTCGTCCTCCTCCGGCTCTGCCTCCTCCGGCTCTGCCTCCTCCTCTGCGGCCGCAGACGACGACGGCCCGGCTTCCTCCTCCTCCTTCTTCTTCTTCTCTTTCTTCTTCGGCTGCCCCCCGATCGCCGCCAGTGCTGCCGCTGCGGCCGCCGCCTTGATCTTCTCCTCCGGGGTCATCTTCTTCTTCCCGACGCTCGAGCCCGCGGCGGCGGCAGCGGAAGCACCCGAAATCGGGATCGTGCGAACGATATGCGCCGCGTTCGACGCGTTCGCCTTGGCCACCTGCGTAGAATTCAACTGGCGCTCTTTGTGCGCCTGGCGCTTCGCAGCAGCCTCCGCTTCCAGCTTGGCCAACGCTTCCGAGCCTTGTGTAGCGAGGAGCTCCGCCTTCTTGGCGGCATTGGCCGCCTGCTTCTCCTGCAGCTTGGCTGCATCACGCTCGGCGCGAGCCGCGGCGGAGAGCCCCTCCTGGTTGCCTTTGTTCGCATTCTGCTGAGCCTTTTCGTTCTTCGCCTTGGATTGCTCGCGAGCTAGGCCGCGCGCCATGCTCGCCGGACCTCGTGCTCTCGTGTTCTCGGCTCGACTTTTCGTGGTCACACTTGTTAAAGGCCTTAAACAGTGAAACGAGAACAGAGAAGACCTACGACCGAATATCGGACACGGTCTGGGGACATATCTCGCCAAGCTTTCCCGGCATCTCCCCTGGTTTCCGACGCTCATGGCCGCCCTTTCCACTGCTCAATCTCCTGCTCCCATCGCAGGATAAGACCCATGCTCATTTGTGCCATTCGCTCTGCAGTGGCGCGACCGCTGGCGGCCGCCGCGGCAAGCCATTTCGTGCCGGTGGCCGCTAAGCAGCAGTGGGTACGCTCGATGGCGCTAGGGCCGGCGGCGGCCGCAACGACCGTCTCGGATGAGCTCCTCGATAAGCTCAACACCCTATCGACGCAGGCGCTCATCGATGGCCTTTGGGTCCTGGGCTGGCCGACTGCCTTCATCGAGGGCGCTCGACCTCTCCGCGCAGGCATGAAGTGTGCTGGACGCGCGGTGACACTGCGCTTCGTGCCGCAGCGGCCGGACATTGCGATGGATAAGCCGTCCGGGACAGAGTCGCCCGAGTATGAGGCCTTCGAGAGGTGTGGCCCGAACGAGGTCCTAGTGATGGCGTCCGTCGGCCCATGGGAGTCAGTGGGCGGGGACATCAAGTTCCTCCGACTGAAGCAGCGGCAGGTGGGTGGGCTGGTGACTGACGGGTCGGTGCGCGACACGGACGAGCTGCTCAACTACGGCTTCCCCGTCTTCTCGTACTCCACCACGCCAAAGCAGGGGCCCGCCGCCATGCAGCCCTGGGAGTGCAACGGCGTCATCAGCTGCGGCAGGGTGGCTGTGCGCCCTGGTGACGCGATCATCGGGGATCAGGATGGTGTTGTTTGCGTGCCCGCGTCGCACGCGCAGCAGGTCTACGACATAGCGCACGGGCGCGAGGCCATCGAGGTCATCATCAAGGAAGAGCTCATCAAGAACCCAGGCTCCCCTGGCAAGTTCTACCCGTTCAAGCCGCCGATCAAACCCGACTCGCCACTCGGCCAGCTGCTCACCTCCAAAGGCGTCGTCTTCGAACCTTTCCCGGGGTTGGCGAAGGCCCGGTGAGGTTGTGTTGACGGTTCCGTTATTCACAGGAAAACCGGGTTCGTCACACAAAATTCGTCCCTCGTCTCAACGCAATGCCGACGGACCGTCGCCGGATGTTCACGTCCATCGCGCAGCGCGTCACGTGGCGGCAACCGTCTCCAATCCGCGCGCTCATGCAGCTTGCCGCACAACCTGCCATGAACGGCCTCAATTCCGGCTCGTCTTCCCGGCGCGCCATGTCCACGGCGCTGCCGCCGACGATGAAGGCGGTGGTTGTGCGGGAGAATGGTCCGGCTGAAAATCTGAAATTTGAGACCAACTTCCCCACGCCCAAGGTGACTGACGGGCAGGTGCTTGTCAAGAACGAGTTCACTGGCATCAACTTCATCGATACGTACTTCCGCAAGGGTGGCCCCGCGTACACGCAGGCGCTCCCGTTCATCTCGGGCCAGGAGGGCGGAGGCATCATCGTCCAGGTGACCCCCAAGGCGGCGGCCGAGGGCCTCGCTGTTGGGCAGCGCGTCGCGTACTCGGTACTTGGCACCTACTGCGAGTATACGGCCGTGCCGGCTGCCAAGGTGGTCAACGTGCCCGACGGTGTGTCGCTCGAGGCGGCGGTGGCATGCATGACGCAGGGCTTCACGGCACACTACCTGACGAACCACGCGCATGCGGGTCTCGTCAAGCCGGGCGAGTGGATGTTGATCCACGGCGTGGCTGGCGGCACGTGCCAGTGGGCCGCACAGATGGCGAAGCTCAAGGGGTACAAGGTGATCGGCACGTGCCCGAAGGGCAAGGAAGACGTTGGCGCGGCCACGGGCGTGGATGAGCTGATCGTGACTGGCTGCATGCCAGGCACACCGTACGAAGACTACAAGTCTGTCGACATCGTGGCGAAGGTGATGGAGATCACAGGCGGCCAGGGCGTCAAGTGCGTCATCGACGGCATCGGGGCATCGACGATGGATATTTCGATCGACTCCCTCGACCGTCGCGGCATCTTCGTCACCTTTGGCAACGCCTCGGGCCCGGTGCCCGCCTTCCCGCCCATCAAGCTCATTAAGAAGAGCCTGTTCATGACGCGTCCCAAGCTGCTCGACTACGTGACCACGCGCGCTGAGCTCATGATGCGCGCCGACGAGGTCTTTGGCTGGATCCAGTCTGGCGACCTTAAGGTGGGCATCGACAAGACCTTTGCGCTGAGCGACGCCGTCGCGGGCCATAAGTACCTTGAGGAGGGCAAGAGCAAGGGCAAGCTCCTCTACATGATCTGAGCAGAAGATAGAGTCACATGAGGTCATGACGACGGAGCAGAGACTCGAGTTCGACATCGTTTATTGATAGTGCAGCTACGCTAGGGCTATAGGCTGTCAAACTTACTTGTTGGTCCCCGGCTCCCGGCGGTGTCTTTTGACCGGAAACTTAAGGTGTAATTTGCAGCGTCGTAAGGCTGCCATTACATTATACACATTCGTGCCGGATTCGCATCGATTGTGGATTGACAAGGCCGAAGTCGATTGAGAACGCATCCAAAGACTGAGTCCGGGGTGTCCCTCGACAATCCGCCCCACCCCACGCCACGGCAGGCAGGCGCACTCCTACTTACGCGCCTGCGCCTGCGCCTGCGCCTGCGCCTTGTACAGGTCCAACCGCTGTGCAGTCTGTGAAAGCAGGCCCTCGGTGTAGTCGTTCAGCCGTTTGCGTGCGGAGCACGCATCGAGGATGAGGTCGTAGAGCAGACCGGAGAGCTCGCCGTCGGATGTGGTGCGCGCTGCCGCGGCGCGCTTCACCTCCGCCGCGACCGCGTCGATGGCCACGTTCGAGAGCTTGAGCAGATCCTTCACACCGAGCGCCTCCTGCTGCCCGACGTTGATGCGCTCAATGGATGAAGCCTCGAGCTTCTTCCACAACCCGCCGACGGTGCGCATGAAGCTGAGGGTGCCAGCGTCGAGCCCACCGCCTGCGCCGGCGCCGTCGGCTCCTCCCACGCCTGCACCGCCGGCACGAGCACCGCCGGCACGAGCTCCACCCATCTTTGGCGCCTCGGCGGGTGCTCCACCAGCACCGTCCAGGGCAACTCCAAGCTCAGCAGCAAGAGCGCGCTCGGACTGCTCGAGCAGCTGCATCTGCGAGAGCTTCTCCTTCTTCGAGTGGCCGAGCTGCTCGCGCAGCTCATCCAGCGCCTCGGTGATGTCCGCATCCTCGTCCAGAGCCTCTTCCAGCCGTGCCTTCTCGATCTCGATCTGCTCGAGCTGCTCATCAATGTCGCGCAGCTCGCGAAGCATCATCTGCCGATCCCCTTGCATTTGCTTGAGCTCCGTCTGCTTGCGGGACATCGTGCGCGGCGTGAAGCCGCCCCCATCCCCCACGTCGACGCGCCGTTCCGCGCCGCCGCCGCCGTCGCCGGCAGCGCCGCCGCGAGACCACTTCATCAGCATCGAGGTGCGGAAATCGTTGGTCTTGTGCTTGTTGAGGAGCGCCATACTCTCGGAGAGCTGCGCCTTGGCGGTGAGCAGGATCTCGAGCTCGGACACCTCGCCCTTCATCGCCTCGCGCAGCGTGTGCAGCCGACTCGCTTCGGAATCGTTGACGCCCGGACCAGTCAGCTTCGCCTCAAGCTTATGCAGCTGCAGCTGCAGCCCTTCGATGTCAGCACGCATCGCGCGCAATGCATCCTCACGCCGGCCACGCGCCTTGTCGAGGTGGTCCTCGGCCTCGTACAGCTCATCGCCCCCCTCATCGTCGGCGTCCCCAATGCCCTGGTCGGGCACCAGCGCCGCAGCATGCTCCGCACTTGAGCCCCCTCCGAGCTTGCGAACGTCGCGAAGCGTCTCGATGATACGTGGCACTTCCTCATTCGATTTCGAGCCATGGCCGAGTTGCAGCGCGCTGCCGGCGCCCCAGCTGTACACGTCACCGCTCTCGGTGAGCGCCATCGAAAAGTTCTTCCCCGCCGCCACGCGGAGCACGCCCTTGTTGCCCAGCTCGGCCACTAGCTCGGGACGGTTGACCTTGCGTCCGAATGTGGCGCCGAGGCCGAGTTGCATCTCGTCGTTGGCGCCCCACGTGTACACATCGCCATTGTCGACGAGCGCAATCGTGTGCGAGAGGCCGCACGCCACCTGCAGCACCGTCGTCCCCTTGGAGGGGTCGCCCAGCGTCTTGAGCAGCGCAGGGACCGTGCGTGGCCGGTAGTCGCCCAGCCCAAGCTGACCCTCGTTGCCGCGCCCCCAGATGTACAGCTGGCCATCATCGGTGAGCGCTGCCGTGTGCGCGCCGCCGCACGAGATCTGACGCAGAACGCCGCGGATCTCGACGAGCGACGGCTTGCCGGTATCGTAGTGGCCGAGCTGCCGATCAGAATTTTGGCCCCAGGTGCGAATTCCGCCGACGTCCTCCCGCAGCTTCTCGAACGCGTTCTTCATCTCGGAGAGCAATATTTCCGCCTTCTCCCTCGCCTCCGACTCCTGCTGGCACTTCCGCGTGAGCTTCTTGAGCTCCTGCTGGATGGCATCCCAGTCATCCTCCTCGTCGACAACCGCGCCAATGTCCGCGGGTGCGTTTCGAGCGAGCGTGAGCGCTCGGCCTCCGGCCGCCTGGGCGCCGCGGTCGCCGTGCTCGGCAGCCGTGCGGCCGCAGAAGAGGCAGAAAAGCCCCTCGTCATCCGGCACGAACTGGTGACTGAACGCTTGCGACATTTTTCGCGGGAGGACCCGCGATAGAACACAAAAGTTGAAGTGATCGGAACGACGCGGGTGCGAAGCGAACGATGCAGTAAGTGATCGCACACACAAGCAAGCAAGCAAGCAAGCAACAAGCAAGCACACACGGAACGGCATGACACTAGGCGACCTCAGGCTGTTGACGACTCGGCCGAGGAAAGTCCCAACTGGGCACCGGCGCTTTTGAGTTGAGCATGGCCGCCAGCCGCCTGGCGCGGCCCTTGGCGTTTTCCTTCGAGTACATTGTGCCCGGCCCGGCCTTGAGTGTCGACGGCCCCTTGCGCGGTGGCAGCGCCGGCGTGCGCGGCGAGCCGAGCCCCGGCAGCAGAAGCGTCGACGGGTCCCCGCCGACGGAGCTTCCGAGGGGATCGGCTTGCAGCCGCCCGCGCGCGCTCACCACGGCGCGATGCAGCTCGTCCTGAACCAGCAGCGTGTACCGTTCGTGATGATCGCGCTCGTGCTCGCGCCGCTGCCGCGCCTTTTCGCCCAGCTGCTCCACGCGCCGCGCCCACGCAAACTCGGGTACCGCTTTCGGATTCTTGTCGCGCACGAAGTCCACGTACCCGGGCGCCTGCATCTTCGCGCGCTGCACCTCGAGCTTCTCGCGATGGATCTGGTCGCGGAGCTTGTGCAGCGCCTGCTCATCCGAGCGCAGCGCCTTGCACTTCTCGACGAGCTGATCCTCTATCTGCTTCAAGGAGAGCGGCTGGACAGCCATGGAGGCAGCGACGCGCTTGGAAGGGCCGTACAAATTGGACGCGCGCGCCGGGTTCTGCGGCTTGGGCGCGTCCGGCGGCTTGGGTGCCAGCTCCGTCTTCTTCGGCTGCGGCTCGTCAAAAAGGGCGGCCAGCTTGGCGGCCAGGGCCGGATTGATCAACTCAGCCCCCCCCGCAAAGCTCGGAGCGGGGGCGCTCGGGACGGCGCTTGAAGAAGCGACCGACTCTTGCGTGCGCTCGGGACGGCGCTCGGCGGACGTGGCCGCCTTGGCGGCTGCCTTGGCCGCCATCTTGGCCTGCAGCGCATACAGCTGCTCCTTCGTCCGCCGCGCGTGCTCCAAACGCTTCGTCCTCGAGGCAGCCACCTCCTCACTTGCCGCGCCCTCCACTAATTTGGATTGCTTGCGCGCCCGCATCGCGTTCACGTCGAGGTGCAGGGGCTCGCTTGGCAACAGATCGGCGCCCTGCTGCTTCGCGGTGACCGAGAGCAGTGGCAGCCGACTCGCCTGAGCGCCATACCGCCCCCCCTCCTCCTCCTCCTCCTCCCCCTCCTCCCCCTCCTCCACCTCACCATGCGCCGGCGGCGGCGGTGCAGTCGGCACCTGGAGCTCGCTCAATCGCTGCAGCCCGTAGAGGAGGTTGCGCCGGTCCTCGTCTGTGAGCAAGTCCCACTCCGGCTGCACGGCTCTGAAATCCGTCGAGGGAATGGCGATCGGGTGCATCGGCGGAGGAGGCAACGGCCGCTTCCATGTGGAGATGCCAAACTGTTCCGAGTAGTAAAAAGGTGGCCTGTCCGGAAGCTCTACCTTGCGCCAAATTGCGCTCGGCCCGCGGGAAAATGAGCCGTGCAACGGTTTTCGGCCCGACCTGGATTCTGGCGAGGCGTAGAACGGGGCAGTCTCCTTCCACGTGCCCTCCCAATGCGTAGGAGGTGGAGGCTCCACCGGGGTGAGTGTCGGCGGCTCATCGCCCAGCCCGTTGGGCGGCATATGCATCGTGACATCGAGAGTCACCCACGCATTGGGGCTGTCGGGCGGCAGGGCCTTGTTCCGGAGCGCGATGGTTATCGGCCGTACATGCGAGGCATCCGAGCACGTGCTCGGTCGCGACATTGAACAGCCACCGCTCACGCGAGTAGAGAGCAAGAAACAAAAAAAGTCAAGCCAAGTCAAGTCCGCAACTGAACTCCCAGCCACCACTCAACTCACGCGTGAGCATCCGAAGAGGGCGTCCTTGCTTGTTTGCACTCTTCGCAACCTAAACAGGGAATAACAAAGCGAAACGTCCAAATTTTCGGCAACATGGTGGCGCTCGGCTCGACCGCCCGGTCACCCCGGCCTGAGGTGCATGTTCGTTCGCCGACTTGGCGCCATCCAAAATCAAAGGCCCTGTCCGTGGAAACCGGCTCGCCACGCTCACGCCTGGTGCAGGGTGAGACCAAGCACATCACGTTCTCACCTGGCGCGCCACCCTCGCACAGTAAAGCGGCTGACTTTGACTACGCCGGCAAGTGGACACAAAAGAGTTCGGCAGAGATCGCCGGCAGTAAGCACATCGAGTACATGCCGCCCAAGAGCCCGCCCGGTCTGGTGCCCAAACCCGCTGCCTCGCCGCTCAAGTACAGCGGCGAGCCATCCGACTACTATGGCGAGTGGTCACACAAGACGGACATGAAGAACGCGGGCGCGCAGTTCATCGAGTACATGGCGCCCAAGAACCCGGGCGAGATGCGGCCTAAGCCCACTGCCACACCGCTCAGGTACAGCGGTGAGTCGTCGCAGGCAAAGGGAGCTGAGCGAGGGGCTGCCGCCAGGGCAGAGGCCGGCTTCGACTACGCCGGCGACTGGTCGCACGAGACTGGGTTGAAGAACGCGGGCGCGCACTTTATCGATTACATGCCACGCAACAACCCGGGCGAGCTGAGGCCTAAGCACACGGCCTCGCCGCTCGAGTACAGTGGGCCAATGACGAGCGAGTCCTTGCAGGCAAGGGAAGCAGAGCGTGGGGCATCGGTCCCGCTGGCCCTACCGCGTCCCGCCAGCCCTAACGGCGCTAACGGTCCGGCGGGTCTGTCGACCGACGCGCTCGGCGAGAAGAAGAAGCACGTCGTCGTCGGCCCGGGGGCAGTCGGGCTGAAGGAGCAGGAGTGGACCGCTGCTGCGGCGGATGCGGCGGCTGTCTCAGCGGCCGGCCAGTCGAACGTGTTTCCATGCGAACGGTCGTGGAAGTCGAACAACCCATCGCCGGTGCGCACCCGGTTGCACTTGCGGCCCGAGGTGGCGCAGGTCATGTATCCGGACGCACCGCTCTCCGAGCGGCGCGCGCGCGCTACTGTCGACTCGATCGCCGCGCTCGCGCCGGAGGGCTTTGCGGAAGCGGCTGGAGTTGATTCCCCCGGGCTGATGGAGCGGGGTCCCGGGCGCTTTGGGCTCGTACTCAACGGGAGCGTGCAGCCGAGCACTCGAAGCCTCGAAGCAGCGGCTCGCTCGGGCCGCGCGAGCACGGTCGAGACGTTCTCCAGATGGTCGCGCCACGGCGAGATCCCGAGTGGCGATGGCGGCAACGGCCCTCCGATCAAAGTGGAGAGGCGTAACGGTTTCGAGGCTGCGGCGCTCATCTCGGGCGACGCCGCGAATGCTGGGGTCCTCGCCATCGACTCGGACGCTCCATCAAGCCTCTTTGCTTCGGGAGCGGGGCTGCCTTCGATGCTCGTGAATGAAAAGATGCGCGAGAGTTTTCAGGGGCCCAAGCATGGCGATCATCACGCGACCACCTTCCCCGAGATCATGAAGGAAAGCCTCTATGGCGGTGGTCCTCCGCTAGTCGGCACGGCTGAGGCCCTCGCGCCCCACCGCGCGCGTGAGCGCGCGCCGGTGGTGAACATCCCTGGTTCCGACGCCTTCGAGAAGGCCGCGGGCTCCGCCTCGAAGTTGGTCTTTCGATACACTGATCCGAGGTCGGATCACCATCACTGGTTTAGTGAGAACCTGCGCTGTGTGCCAGTCGGCGTGCCCGGGCTTGGCACTGACTCGAGTCCTATGCCGACCGAGGGCGCGGCAGGCATCTCCACGCTCGAAGGTTACAAGTCGATAAGCGAGCGAGCGGGCTTGCCACCCGACCCGCCCTCGCGCCCCCTCGCCGCGTACTTCACCGAAGCCGCGGCCACCGCCCCTGAAATTTACAACGGGGCGGCGCTTCCCCATGTGGGTATCCCCGACCTCATCCCAAAGGCCTTTCTTGGCGCGGCAGGCGTGACGTCGAGCCAGGCAGCCTGGGCGAACACGTTGGCTCAAGGTTTCGTCTCGCGCCACAACGCGAAGCAGGCCGCCGAAGCCGCCACCGTCGCCCCCCGCCACCGCAGCCCCGCACGCGAGCGCAATCCGATCACGGGAGCCGACGCCACGCCCGATGCAGCGGCAGCCGAGACGGGGGCTAACGCGGCAACAGCGACAGGATGGGGGAGCGCGGCGGCCCTGGCGGCTGACGCGAAGGCCAGGGCGGCGGTCATGATGTCGCCTTCGGCGCGCTACGCCTCGAGGATCACGCCCCCACAGGAGTTCACCATCTATGACTTCGGCAAGCCACCGCCATTGCTCGAACCGAGCCCACCCCTTGCGTGGGAGGGCATGCCATCGGCCTATGAGCACGCGGCCGGCCTCTCCTCGAATCAAAAGAACTACGCCGACACACACGGCGATCCCGTCTTTTCGGGCCACCAACGCACCGGCCCGATTGCGCCCAGCCCAACACCAGACTCCCTCTCGGTTGGCCAAGGCTACCCGTCGCCCCAACCCTCCGCACGGGCGCGCCGTGAGGCGCTCCGCACGACGGGCGACCAGGGTGTGGCGGCCGCGCTCGCGGCCGCGGAGCAGCCCGGCGCCACCAAGTCGGAATGGGCGGAGCTGCCACCTCGATTTGCGGGTGGGGCGGGTGCTGGCTCCCAGAGCAAGCACTACAGCGTCGATCGTTTTGATGTCGTTCGCGAGCCGTCGCCATCCGCAGTGCGCTTCATCTCGAATGCCGACGCGGCAGCTGCTGCCCTCTCGGAGGACGCTGCGGGCCTCACAAGCACCGAGGCGGCTTTTTATAAGCTGCCGGTCGGGCAGAGGTGGGCCCGCTCGGCGAGGCCGGTTGCCCTCTCGGAGGCGAAGGCGGTGATTTATGGCGACCTCACACCACGCGGCGCGCCTCAGACAGCCACCTTTCACGAGCCATCCTCGCCAGCGCAACTGAAGGAGGGGTGTCAGAACGCGGGGGAGATTCCGGAGCTCGCGCCGTCCGCCTTCGAGGGGGCGGCTGGGCTCATGTCCGTCGAAGTCGGTCATCGTCGCAATTGGGAAGCTCGCTACCTCAGCCCTGCGGAGATGGCCGCCGCACTCGTGCCGCCCTCGCCGCCTTCGAAGCCGCCCCCGTACGACGACACCGCGCGCTGGGCGAACCGACGGGGCGCCGCACTGCCGCGCAGCACGAGCACCGACGCTTTCCCCCGGCCCGGCCCCATCACGTACATGCTACCCGCAGCAGGCATGGGCGGCCCGTCGGCTGGGTTTGCACGCTTCAAAAAGGGACACTTGGATAGTCCAAATATGGGAGAGTCACCCATCCGTCCGCCGGTAAATCCCGCACTCCATCCCCTTCTACCAAACGGCCCTGCCATCCTCCCTCTCGACGTGGCGGCAGCGCAACAGTTCTTGTTCAGTCGGGAGAGGGCCGAGCGACCAGGCCTCGGTGGGGGTCCCATCGAGGCGACCCCGCCACCTTGGTGGACCTTCGGCGCCAAGCCAGCCGCGGGGCCCGCGCCGCTCACGCGCCAAGAGGCAGCGGCGGCGGCGACTGGCGATGGCTGGCGGGGGGTCCGCCCCGAATCAGCCCTCCATACCATCGAACGGCGGCCCGCAGCCCTGGTCGACACCGCCTTCGACTACTCGCCGCGCCCCATGTCGCCGCGCCCCATGTCGCCGCGCTCCATGTCGCTGCACTCGCGATCCTCGCATCACATCGGAGATGGCGGCGTGGCTGAGCCTCGCCCCATGTCGCCCCGCCCCTCCTCGCCCCGCCCCTCCTCGCCGACGGGAGGCCGGAGGCTCGCCGGCAGCTTGCATGCGGCCGGCGTCGCCGACTGCCTCCAGATAGGAGCGCCGGCAGAGGTGGCCTCGGCGCCCCGGCGAGGCTCACCACGGCGCGAGCGGCCCGCCTCGCCCGATCGTTACGGCTGGTGGTATGAACAAGCCGCCACGGCGCCACGGCCGCCCTCGCCGCGAGGCGTCGAGACGACTGCCCTCGAGACCCCTCGCGAGACCCCTCGCGACGAGCGGTAGGGCTGCCTCCACAGAAAATCTCTCAGAATGCGTGCGGCACGTGCGACATGGACATGAACCATCACGGTACGGTGGGCTGTCCCACGGTTCAGCATCGATTCCAATCTAATCTACCGCGAACCGGCCGGTTTGCGAAACGGTCCACATTCACAACATCACAAGTGCGCGTGGGACGGTGAGAGATCGCTTCCCGCTGCGCAAACAGTCCACATCACAGTCACAGACCCCCGTAGGGCCCCTTAAGGGCCTCGCATCTCGCCGATCCGCGTTCGCGGGTATAGAATACAGCTGTTTCACGGCACAGCACGACCGTAACGAGTGAGCGAAACGATTACGACTTTCGTGGTCGCGGGATTTCGTTTAACGCGGGCGGGCATGCCAAGCATGGTTCTCGGGGGGTCGAGCAATAATACTCAACTCCCTTAGTACTCTCGACTACGATGGCCACTACAACTGCACAGTAGATGTGGACGATCGGCAGGCAGGCAGGCCTGCGGCGAGATACTGACTTCATGGCCGGCAAGACGGCCGTTTCGGCGAGAACGATCGCGGATCGGGCGACGTACATGTACGACGCGCATAACCCATAACGGTCGATTCCGCGCGCGAGACTGCGCTCTTTCGATGCGTGACCACGCGTGGCTCGTGCTGGCCGTGCTCCTCCGGCCTTTTGTGCACACGCCGGGATTCTTTGAGTGTCGTTGCCTCGCGCGCGCTCTACGGATCAGCCCGACGAGTGGCCGGTGACCGATACCTTCTCGCTGCTCTCATCTGCGCGCTGAGCAGCGTGGCCATGGGACTGAGCGGCAAGATGTGGCAATTTCGCTCGCCTCAAGGGAAGAAGAAGCGCGCAAGAGCTTGCCTTTTGCCGAGCGCGCAAAAGTTCCTGCATTCTATTTGAGGCAACTCCTGGCACCCCTTCTCAGGTTGGTCACAGCAAAAACCCAAAAGGGAAACAACCTCCGCCGCCCCGAGAAAGAGCTCGTTCGACTCCGGCCGAGCACGACTCGAAAAAACCAACCAACCTGTTTTTACATCTGTCGACATGAAAGGCTTTCGCCGGGACTCTTTCAATAATAACAACAGAATGATCGGTATCGTAGATAATTATCTTCTATTTTCAGAGAGAATTGGTGGTGACTCTTGGTCGTGGGCTCGTGGCCGGGGGCTGTAGCTAACCCTAAGCCTAACCCCGGTACCGCGATACCCCGAAAATTCGTCGAATCTCGAAACTATACTCGAAAGCTATACGGCAACTTATCATTTTACGCGATTTATGGGCTCCCTCTTCGCTCTTGAGCGGCGTACAGACTACATGCTGCACTGCAGAGTCAGAGAGACTACTTCAACAATCGCGGAAGGTAGATGTGTTTTGGCCGGTCAGGAAGACCCGTGGGGAGCGCGCGGGGGGACCGCGACGAAACTGACTGACTGACTGAAGACGGAAGCGAAGCGAAGAGCAAGACCAAGAGACGCCGGCTCCGTAACCGGCACCGCCCCCGCTCTCTCCGTCTCTCGAGGATTTTCAGACGGTTCGCGGTGAGACACTTGCCCATCCGCGCTCACCACCATGAGGTCTGGCGCATCTTGATCCCGTCTACCAAGGTGGAGGCGTAAGCTCTGACGATGGGACTCTCGGCGGGTGGCACTCTCCACAGCCGTGTCGTGGCTGGGCCTGGTTGGAGCCTTCGCCTCGCAACGATGTCGCTCATTTGTGTGGCTGACATTGAGGGGTCCAACGGCGGCGAGACCCATTGTTCAGACGTGCTCTTCGAGGGCAGCGGGAGCAACGGTGAGCATGAGGAGCATGAGGAGCATGAGGAGAGAGGAGCTGGTGGCGGAAGCGGCGTGGGCGTCGGCAAAGAATGGATGCCCATGCCGATCGCGAATGGCAGTCGTGCTTTGGCAGGGGGCGAGGCTTGTGACGCCGCATAGATGCGGTGGTACATGCGGTGCTGGGGTAAGCATCGATCACCATCACTGCCGCTCGCAAAGGGCGTTGGAGTTGACGCTGGAGACACACAGGATGGGACTATACTATGTAGGAATGGAGGTTGACTTGCGTGGTGCACGTTCATCGGTGACGCCTTTGAGGTTGGTTCGTGTTTTGTGGTCGGGACAGCTTGAGGCCGGAGCGTTGTGGCGAGTAAGGAGTGGCACGACACTGGAGATACATGTAGCACGTTCGCAGGAGTGCACGCGGAAGGCTGAGAGGACTGCGGCTTTGCTCGAGAAGCTGACTGTGCTGGATGAGGCACTGTCGAAGGCACTGGGCGTCCAGGCAATCGCGAATTTGGCTGACCACAATGATCTTGCACGGATCTGGGACCAGTCTCACAAGCGTTTGGTTGGGAAGCTGCAGCAGCATGCACGGCAAATGCATCCAAGTCGCCTGTTGACCCCGATGCGGCAAACGAATTCGACGCGACGTACCTGTTCTCACCGTCATCGTCATCACGTTGCATAACTTTCGGATGGGCTTCACTGACAATGACGTCGAGCAGACGCGTGTGCCCGAGTTCCCGATTGAGTCTTCGGCGCCCTGTAGATTCTGAGGTTGTCTCGCGTCCGCTCCCGCACAGCCATGTGAGTATGAGGAGAGCGCTGACGACGTATGCCATTTGAAGAGCCGGATCTTGGCCAGTGGTCAAGCCGAAGCCCTCCAGCTTGGGCAGAAGAGATGCCGCCAATGGCGGCGGGGTTGTTGCTAAAGACGAACTCATGGGCGGACCTGGAACAGGCGAACCAGGTTCGGTTGTGAGGATTGGACTTTGCGGTTCGCCTAAACGGGGAAGAGTCGCTCCTGCTGCGTGTGCATAGAGCCAGAGAGGCACCCAGGTTTTCTGTTTTGAAAGAGTCACATAAAGGCATATGCATGCGCGGACAAATTTCGTTTGGGGGACCTTGAACGAACCCCAGAAATCCTACTACAGCTTCTCAATTCGATTGTTGACTGTTGAAACTTGTCAATCGGCGACGGCAAGCATCTACTAGATTGGATCTACATGTTGTCAGAGAAGCTGAAAGGGCGCCGCGCGGGGTCGCCTAGAAAGTCGAGTGCCATGCGAAAGTGCACACGTGGACGTGCACTGCCACTGTGCCACTTAGGCGGCGTGAGATGTGCCAGCACACTCTCGACTCTGTCTCTGAGCAATCTCCTGATCCGTGATCCCAACGCACCCCCGCCCCCCCCTTGCCACCTTATGTATTCGTCACTCTTCCTGATCATGCTCCGCGCCTCTCTAGGCGGCGACGGGGAAGGCGGCGGGGCACGCATCACAGACAACCTTGTGGTTCGTGTGCTTCTCGAGCAGCGCGGCGAGGGCGTCATACTTGAGCGGCTTCGCTGCAAAGTCATCAAAGCCCGTCGACTTGCACTTGTCGCGCGTGGTGAGCCCATCCTCGGCCGTGAGCGCCACGACGGGCACGGTGAGTTTGAGCTTGTTCTTGATGACGTCGGTCGCTTCGAACCCGTCCATGACGGGCATGCGCAGGTCCATCAGCACAATGGAGTAGAGCCCCGGCTCAGACCCCTCAAGCCTCTCGAGCGCCTCGACACCATTCATCGCGTGGTCCGTCGAGCAGCCGAGCTTCTTGAGCATCATGATTAGGACCATCGCACACATCTCCGTGTCTTCGACCACGAGCACGTGTGGCGCGTGAAGGGCGCGCAGACCTTGGCCCGCGACGCTCGATGCTTGCACGACCTTGGACATAGTCGGCTCTTGGACGAAACGCTCAGTGTGCGCGCCGCCGCCACTGCAGGCCTGCACAGCGGCGGTGGCGGCGGCGAGCTCACCCAAGAGCGACTCCATCGAATCGGAATCTTCGTCGTCCGCGTCGACGGTGCTCTTGGCCTGTTCCTCGCCGCTGCTTACGATTGCGGGCCTGGGCGCAGGCGCGGTCGGCTCCTCTGCAACCCGCTTCTCGCGCTTGGACGAGAGGGTCCAGACGGCCCGTCCACTCCGCGCCCATTCGGCGAGCACGGGAGGGGTCGCGCGGGAGATGACGGGTGAGGTGCGCGGCGGCAGCGCTGCCACCCCCGCCCCGACGGCAACGTGCGACTCGGACGACTCGTGAGAGGACGCGTCGCTGTGGAGTCCGCGGAGTACAAAGGAGAAGCGGGTGTCCCCAGGCTTTGACTCGACGCGTAACTCGCCGCCGAGCGCGCGCACGAGGGAATAGGTGAGGTTGAGTCCTATGCCGAGGCCGGACGTGCCGATGCTCGCATGGTTGAGGGCAAGAGCGGACTCGAGGCCGCTGCGTGCAACCTCGACGGCCGCTTCGAGGGGGGCGGCACCACCCGGGGCGGCACCGCCCACAACCGAGGCAGCGCTCAACTTCGGCTCCGGCGTCATGTTTGGGCTCGAGTCAGGTGTGCTCGTAATCACCGTGCCGCGAACGGGTGGAGGGCACGCCATAGATCCAGGGCAGTAGCGATGGAAGATGTTGGCCGAGCTATTCGAGATTGGAAGTCCGCATCCATTGTCGTGCACCTCGAAGCGCAGGGCAGTGCCGTCCTGGACGGCATCCGCGCTAGGCGAGTGGGTTTCAACGCTCACCCTGAGAGAGATGGAGCCGCCCTCAGCCGTCGCCGCCGCCGCGTTGCGCAGAAGCTGATCGAGGGCTCGTCGAAGGACTTCGGCGTCGAGAGTCACCACGTCAGGGCCGGCGGAGGCTTCGAACCGAACAGAGACGTGCGGCTTGGCCAGGTCCTTTGCATTATCCACGGCCTCTCGGCACAACTTGCGCAACTTCGTCGGCGCGTCGATCGTCGTCAGGTTGGCACCTTGATCGAATCGCTGCACGTCAGAGGCGTCGGAGATCAGCGAGTTGACGCCATGGAGCTGGTGCATCGAGATTGCCAGGAGATTCTCGGTCTCGTCAAGGATGTCCGAGAGTGCGCTAGCCTCGCGTGGCGGCAGCTTGGAAGCGAGCGAGTGCAGGTTGGATGCAACCATCCCGAGGGACGCCTGCACTACGTGGCATGGTGTCCGCACGAGATGGAGCGTGCGTGACACAAAGGCGTCCAGCAGCTTGAGAGAACGCTCCGTCTCCCTCAGCATCGCCTCGGCACGTGCCT